>CAJQUW010010028.1:0-52508 GCA_907163375.1 Prostheceraeus crozeri
CCCTTTTGTTCTAACTTTGGTTCTAGTGGACGGATTTTGTTCGTTCGACTTGCATTGGAAAGAGGATGAAACACTGCTCGACCGCATTTTTCGTTGCGAGTCAATCGGAGCAGCCGTTCAAAAGTTAGAGCGGTTACAAGATTTTAGGTCGGAGCTCACCTGAAAAAATCCTAAGTGTCAGAGTGACTTTGTATGGGTAAAATTTTGAAAATTTTCCAAAGTGTGGAATTTCGACCTGGGACCTTTACCAAAGTTTGTTTCATCAAATTTCGCTGACCCCCCCCCCTTTGTTCTAACTTTGGTTCTAGTGGACGGATTTTGTTCGTTCGACTTGCATTGGAAAGAGGATGAAACACTGCTCGACCGCATTTTTCGTTGCGAGTCAATCGGAGCAGCCGTTCAAAAGTTAGAGCGGTTACAAGATATTAGGTCGGAGCTCGCTTACCTGAAAAAATCCTAAGTGTCAGAGTGACTTTGTATGGGTAAAATTTTGAAAATTTTCCAAAGTGTGGAATTTCGACCTGGGACCTTTACCAAAGGTTGTTTCATCAAATTTCGCTGACCCCCCCCCCCTTTGTTCTAACTTTGGTTCTAGTGGACGGATTTTGTTCGTTCGACTTGCATTGGAAAGAGGATGAAACACTGCTCGACCGCATTTTTCGTTGCGAGTCAATCGGAGCAGCCGTTCAAAAGTTAGAGCGGTTACAAGATTTTAGGTCGGAGCTCACCTGAAAAAATCCTAAGTGTCAGAGTGACTTTGTATGGGAAAAATTAAAAATTTTCCAAAGTGTGGAATTTCGACCTGGGACCTTTACCAAAGTTTGTTTCATCAAATTTCGCTGACCCCCCCCTTTGTTCTAACTTTGGTTCTAGTGGACGGATTTTGTTCGTTCGACTTGCATTGGAAAGAGGATGAAACACTGCTCGACCGCATTTTTCGTTTGCGAGTCAATCGGAGCAGCCGTTCAAAAGTTAGAGCGGTTACAAGATTTTAGGTCGGAGCTCACCTGAAAAAATCCTAAGTGTCAGAGTGACTTTGTATGGGAAAAATTAAAAATTTTCCAAAGTGTGGAATTTCGACCTGGGACCTTTACCAAAGGTTGTTTCATCAAATTTCGCTGACCCCCCCCTTTGTTCTAACTTTGGTTCTAGTGGACGGATTTTGTTCGTTCGACTTGCATTGGAAAGAGGATGAAACACTGCTCGACCGCATTTTTCGTTGCGAGTCAATCGGAGCAGCCGTTCAAAAGTTAGAGCGGTTACAAGATTTTAGGTCGGAGCTCACCTGAAAAAATCCTAAGTGTCAGAGTGACTTTGTATGGACAAAATTTTGAAAATTTTCCAAAGTGTGGAATTTCGACCTGGGACCTTTACCAAAGATTGTTTCATCAGCTTGATGTTATTGTCCAATGAGGATCATCATCCAATGAGAATCAAGCATTTCTTTATAAATAGCGAGCCTTCCACAGTGAGAATCATTCCATCGTTGAATCACACGAGTGACGGACGCACATTTTCTCTCTCTATTCTATTATCCAACTAAAATGGTAAGTCGCTACTTCCCTCCCTCTCCTCCCTTGAACGTAAACTTAATACAATCTTTTTTCATTTTCAGGCATCTACTCCATCTGCTGCACTAGTAGGACAAAATGACGGTCAAACGTTACAAGGTTCGCTCCGATCAGATCATCTACAACTGAGGCCAGTGGAAGAAACAACCAAGGTACATAATCCTACACCGCTACAGCGTAAATTTAAACAAGTCTTGCGTTATGACGATCATAGCGTAGTACTCCAAACGGGAATGCTCCCTTCCACGGATGTCAAGATAATGCGCAATCAGTATGGGGACTACATACTGATCCCCGTGAGTACGTACATTCGCCGCCAACTCGATATTATTGAGGAGTACGTGACATTAAATATGGACATTCCTACTCCTCTTGCTCAAGAGTGGAAAGCGAGAGATGACAAGGATACTCCCTATAGAAAGATTTGGGATGGTAATCAAATTTGCCTACCGGTATCACATTGGTGTACTTACTATAAGAAGGAGGGAGATCATTCAACAATCATCACATGCGACGAGCTCGGAGAAGGTACTTGGGATATCCTTTTCAAAGTGAATGGACTATATTATGGTCAGCACAAAGATAATAAAATAGCCTCTCTCTCCATGCATATGGAATCCATCCTATATATTCCAAAACCAGCCAGCGTAGATGACATAATTGATCAAATCCTCAACAGCAGTGGTACGAAGCGCAAGTCGGAGAAGAATGCTACATCAAAACGCAAATCAAAGAAGGAGAATTACTAGTCCTTTCCTAACTCTACCCTATGACAATTCGCTTATGTGCTTTGAGTGTCATAGACGTGGTCTTATTAGATACATTTTACTTCTTCGTTGCCATCATATCATTTGTGTATTTTGTCGTGAAAAGCATCGATGTAATTCTTCATTTTGTAATATGTTATAGAACGCTTCCTTAGATGTGTAAATTTCCGTTTTAGGCTTCTATCATCATTTTTATGGATTGTGAGGGTGAACCTGTACAGGAGCTCAGTGCTATTGCTATGAACAATTGGACATATCAGATTGTTAGTGTCTATCATCAACATGCCAACTGCGATTCCAATGTTGATCAATGGGCGAGAAAACACATTCATGGACTTAATCTGAAATATTTGCAAGACTATGGCTTTTCTTGTGAGAGTGCTCTTCTTATTGACTTTAAACGATGGTTAGCTGCTTTCAATGTTATACGCATCTTTTGTAATAATCCTGGTAAGGAGAGGAAAGTATTTCCCAATCTAATCATTGATGATATTTTGCTCCCGCCTTGGGATAGTAGAGTGAATCAACATTATCATGAAGTCACGAAACGTTTTAAGGATTTGTGTGTTCCTATTTTGTCTGTTCGTTGTAGTAGCTACGTTCATAACCAATGCTTCTTTCCTCCTTACCTCAACACTGCCAAAGTCCTGTATGGTTATCATTGCTCGCTGTATGATAGTTATCAGCTGTATCTATTTTATCTCTTTCAAACCATTGATTTATAATGCATGCTTGTTACCGTTATTCAATAAATGTTACTATGAGAAGAGTTGTTGTTTTCATGCAATGGATGGGTTAGATAAAGGGCGATCATGTCTTTCTCAAACGACTGCGGAACATTACGTTTTCATAGGCAAAGTTTAAAAGGAGCTGTTCAAGATTATGTGATAAATTTTCATAAAGATGAGACTGACATCGAAGCAGTGCTCGATGATGCTAGCACTCTATTTCTAGAGTTAATGAATACATTCTCTGATAGCATTGTCATGGCGCGATTAGTTGCGAAAATTAAGTTTAGTCATTTTGGAAAGGAAGAGGTGGAAACTCGCTCTTTCCATTTTACTTCTTATTCAATGGAAGTGGTAGATCACCCCGAAGAATTTTTTAAAAGACATATGATAAAAATTGCTGAACGTCTTAACGCATTTAACCATCATGGTAGCAGTCTAGTGATTGAAGCGATTTCAGATATTCACATTCAACTTTCCATAAAGAAAAATTGAAAATGCAGTGGTACTTGATTGTAGCACAACTGGTTTTCGAGCTATGTCTGCTCACTCTCGAAGTATATTCCTTCTGTACATGCGTCTATTATTTAGAAAAGGCTAGCAAATTCATATCTTCAAAAAGACTTGCTATAGACATCAGTAACGGTGAAACTATGTGTTGCGATGTATGTAAACGAAAGGATGGAAATGAAAAGCGCATCTTCAAGAGATGTAAGCATGCTTTTTGTCAACGCTGTTTCATACGTAATTGCATTCAACTTTGCCAATGTAACCACTGTGATATTGCTCATTTCGAGTGTCACTTATGCCGCAATAGTTAGTACCTATGCAAATGTGGTAAAGATAGGTTTTAGCAAAGACTAACACGGAAAATGGCGAAACGTAAAATGACGAAACGTAAAAGTCAAAAGTTTTCTTCAGCCATTCAAGCTCTCCGACGAATGAAAGCAAATCAGCGATACAATGCTATACGACATGCTAACGATAAATTCATTTGTGAAATTATTTCTCATGTGAGAAAGTTGAGGACGAAGAAATTAGCACCAAAACAACGAAAGTTACTTAAGCGATATGCTACAAAATTGCGTTTCATCTCCAATCCTAAAGTCGCCCTTCAAAGAAAGAGGAAAACTCTAACACAAAAGGGCGGTTTCCTTTCAGCAATACTTCCAATGATAGCTCCTGCCGTGGGCAACCTATTGGGAAATATCTTTGGCTCTAAGCGTTAATTATGCAAATGTTGAGTCTCAAAGTAATAAAATGGATTTCAGACTTCAATGCGATAAAGTTCTGACTGTATCAGGTCCATCTCATGCAGGTAAAACTGTTTTCACGCTGAATTTATTGGATAAAAGAAGGGAGTTGTTTAGGGAACCTATCAATCGAGTGATTTGGTGTTATGGTATTTATCAACCGTCGCTGTTTCAGGAATTGCAAAGTCGCAACTTTATTCGACATGAAGGAATTATTGCAGTGGATAAACTTCAGTCTAATGATGTTGTTGTATTGGATGATTTATTAAAAGAAAGTAAGAATTCAAAAGATGTTACAGATATGTTCACTCGCGCAGCACATCATAAAAGGTGCTTTATCATCTATATCACACAAAATTTGTTTCCTGATGGAAAAGAAGCTCGTACACGAAACCTGAATACACACTATTATGCTATTTTCAAGAATCCGCGAGATAAAAGTCAATTTGAAATTTTAGCGCGACAAGTTGCACCAAGAGGATCAAAAGCCTTAATTGAAATTTTTCAAGCAGCTACTGAAAAACCATACGGTTACTTATTCATTGACTTTACGCAAGAGTGTCCGGAAGAATTTAGATTTCGAAGTGATATTTTGAAAACTCCCATGATTATCTACAAACTATGAGTTCTTATTCTCGCATGATTGTTATTCCTCAGGATGAATATGTACAATTGACTGCCATGCAGCAAGTAAAGCAACCTCTTGCAAATCAAATGTATAGGAAAGAAATAGATTATCAGCAAAATGTTCACATCAAAGATCCACATCGTGCTGTATTATTACAATCGGAAACTGTTGAGCAATTGAAAAACTTGAAGAATAAGATGCGTGACTCTGTATCGACTGCTACACCTTTAGCATCTCGCGCACATGCCATATCTCTTTTCAACAGTATTGAACCCCATCTCAATGTAAATGATAGAGGAGAAATCATTACAGATGAAAATAAAGTGATTGATGCTTCACGTTATGAAGACTTGATTCAGTATGCGACACGTAGAAAGCGCCGTCAGGGCTATGTTCCACCTGGTTGGTCATACTTTCTTAAACTATTGAAAAAGCATAATGTGCCAAAATTTGCTTTAAATAATGAGACATTGAAAGAACTTGATTCAACAGTGGCTACTACTCCAATGCTTCAGGCGATGAAAATGCCAACAAATTGGTTTAAGACGTCACCTGCTACATCCCCTCCCACACTCACTAAGCAAACAAGAGGAAGAACTCGACGTAGATCTACATCGCCACTAAAACTGGTAAAAGGAAAACGTAAAACAGCTCCTCCTAGGAAATACATGTTCTCAGACTATTAATATGAAGCAGATGTGTTGCTTGCCATGTAATGAGCCGCCAGAGGTGAATGTCGTTGTCACTTGCACTTGCTGCGCCAGCTCTCATAATGAAACCCCTAAGCAATGTGAACACGATCGCAAAACCGCTAAAGCTAAATGCTGCAGTTGTTGTAAATGTAGAAAGGCAAGAAAGAAAAAAGATGAGAAGGAGGAAAAAGAGTCAGCCGTCATCGACTGAACGTTTGAAGTCAATCTATTATGATGTAAAACATCCGGCAGGATTTGCATCTATCAAGAAATTATCAAAAGCGAGTGGTCTTCCACAATCACAAGTGAAACGATGGTTAAAGGGTCAGGCTACCTATACACTCCACAAACAAGCGAAAAAGAAGTACCGCACCCGCCATTATATTGTTCATGACATCGATGAACAGTGGCAAGCAGATTTGTGCGATGTTGCCTCCATTTCAAAACATAACTCGGGCAATAATTTTATTTTAACCGTCATTGATATTTTCTCGCGTTATGCGTGGGCTCAACCTTTAAAAACTAAAGAAGGGAAAGGAGTAGCAAAAGCATTCCAAACAATTTTTCGAGAAGGTCGCATTCCAAAAAGAATTCAGAGTGATCAAGGAAAAGAGTTTGAAAATCAGCATGTGACAAGATTATTTGAGAGCCATGACATTGAGTTGTTTAGTGTAAAGAGCGCTTATAAAGCTGCACTCGTTGAACGTTTTAATCGCACATTAAAAAATCGCTTGTGGCGACATTTTACTGCCAACTTGACACAAAATTGGACAAAGGTTCTACAAGATACACTCCATGCCTACAATCACTCTATCCATCGTTCTATTGGACTCAGACCAGTAGATGTAAATGCTGACAATGTAGATAAAGTGCGCGAATCATTCCAACGTAAACGCACTCATGTGAAAAGTGATGTGAAAATTGGCGATAAAGTTCGTATCTCAAAAGTGAAAAGTGTTTTTGCTAAAGGGTACCTTCCGAATTGGACAGAGGAGGTATTTACAGTATCAAGGATTAATCAAAAAGACTCTCCGACCACCTACAAGTTGAAAGATTACGATAATGAAGAAATTGAGGGTAGCTTTTACCGCGATGAGATTGAGGTAGTCACTGAAAGTGAAACATATTTGGTAGAGAAAATCATTCGATGTAAAAAACGGCAAGGTGAAGAATGGTGTCTTGTTAAATGGACTGGTTATCCTTCAAGTATGAACTCTTGGATGCGTCGTGCCGACATCTTTCATCTAAGTGATCGACAGTGATTCATGCAAAGTTGTAACTAACAATGTTTAGGGTTTGAGCTATGAATCCAACTGCCTCATTTTATTCACGACCCTCCTATGTAAGTGGCGGAGGACAAATTTACATCGGTGCTCGCCGCCAACGTGGAGGTAGCATACTTGGTGCACTGAAATCTGTTGTAGCACCTCTCATATCCAATGTCGGTAGATCTTTAAAACGAAATGTTTTAAGTAATGCCGTTGGCTTTGCTGGTGATGTTGCTAGTGATCTTTCCAGAGGTAGAAGTTTTAAGAGCAGTTTGTTGAATCGTGGGAAGGAACGCGGTTTAAAAACATTGAAGCAGACCATTGCTGGTGTTACTCAAGGAAAGAAATCACCTAAACGAATGAATAAAGGAAGGAGGAAACATCGCGGAGCTGGTAAGGTGCGATCTTCAGTCAAAAGGCATTCACGCAAACGTCGCAGAGGCTCTAATCATTCATCAGGCGCTAAACGACGACGCTGCTATAACTTCTAATCATGGAGTGTAAAACTTCCGGTTTTTGTTTGTTCGATCAACAAGCCATACAGACAGATATTCTTAGTTCAAGTATTGTAGATTATCATCCTCGAACAGCTGAGAATGCTGGCCCCATTGAATTTGTTATTCCTGGTGGTAGTGATGACTACATAGATTTGAGTTATGCGATGCTTGATTTGAGGTTTAGAATTCAGCAAGCAGATGGAACTGCTATTGACGATGCACATAAAGTTGGACTGAACAATTTACCATTGACTACATTACTTCGTGATGTTTCTCTAACGATTGGAGAGCAGCAAGTGGAAGGTGGTCAAAGCGATTATCCCTATAAATCATATTTCAATCATGTATCACAGTTTCATCCAGCAGCACAAAAAAGTCATATGGAAGCCATGGGATGGTACAGAGATGAAGCAGGAAAATTTGATGTTGAAACAAACAGTGGCTTTGTAAAGCGATCTGCTATGATTAAAGATAGTAGAGTATGTCAGCTATATGGTCCGCTGAATTTAGACTTCTTTAGACAGTCAAAGTTTTTACTGTGTAATACCAGCATGCGACTCAAGCTGACATTGAATAAGCCTGAATTTGCGCTGAATGCATTTGCTAAAGTTGACAATTTTAGAATTCATGTGGAAGATATTGCACTTTACATTCGTCGAGTAGTACCGAATCCAAGTGTCATTAGAGGGCATGCTGAAGGCCTTAACCGCCAAAATGCCATTTACCCCATTCAGCATACAAAGCTTCTCACCTTTACAATTCCGAAAGATCAAAAGAGTTTCATGAAAGATGGCCTCTTTCCATCGGAAGCACCGAAGCTCCTCATGGTGGCAATGGTTGAAAATGATGCATTTAATGGTAATATAAAGAAGAATCCTTTCAATTTTAAACACAATCAGTTAAGTGAAATTGCTTTACGTGTAAATGGTGTGAGTCATCCTGGTCCACCCTACAAACCAGATTTTGCTTCAGATCAATTTATGCGCAGTTATGTTGATTTTATGGATGTTTTTGGCTTTTACAATACGGATGACACCAACGGACTGACTATGAAAGAGTTTAAGAGTGGATATACTATTTATGCATTTGATTTGACTGCTGACAGCGATATTAGTGCACCCTATCGTCAAGCGAACGTGCCTCATAATATTCGTTTGGATTTAACGTTCAAAAGAACACTACCTGAGACGATCAATGTATTAATTTATGCAGTCTTCGATTCAAATATTGAAATTACAAAGTATCGTGACGTGATTCTTCAGTATAATCGTTAATGAGTTGGTTGACTGCTGACGATATTAAGACTAAAGTGCAGCGTAATGCAGACGAAGCGACGTTGAAAGCTTTCGATAATGTCTATTCACTCGATACCTTACCACCTGCAGTAAATCACTATCCCATCTTTATTGTGCTAAACACTCATTCACAGAATTTAGGCGGTGAGCATTGGAAAGCGATCTTTATTGGAGAAGACCGACGTGGTGAACTATTTGACTCTCTTGCTCAACCTCCAAATATACCAACACAGCAGTGGTTGAGAAAACATACGCGTCAATATCAGCGAAATGAACGCATACTACAACATCCACTTTCATCAACGTGTGGTGCTTTTGTACTGTACTTCATCTTAAGACGTTTACATGTATCTCGATTTGTATCTGTTATTCAAAACTTTTCATGTAATCCATCCTCTAATGAAAAAATGATTTGTAAGTTCTATCATGATTTGAAATAAAAACATCATGTTGGAAAAATTGTTTTTTATTTTACAATCCGCTGGGTACGTACATACTCAATGAGATAGTCTAGGATCATATTTGCTTGTACATGAGATTTTAGTCCAGTAATGATCACTTTACTATTATGAAAGATTGCCACATGCACAGGTAACCAACAACTAATGAGAGCTGCAGGAAAAAGTTCGGGTTCATAACACAAACTGTAACTGCTGGTACGAATCTTCAAAAATGATAGACTGTCACTCAATTGAGTAGAGATCACCATATTGTCCACAGTCAGATTCGACATCACACACCTCTCCCTCTTCCATATCCGACGTAGTAGTCTTTGTAGCTCTAAGCGCATTGACTGCGCCGATGAATGAGAAAGGGCGCCGAGAATCTGTACAGTCCCATTTGGGAAGAGTTGAAGATTCCGTGAATTGTTCATCTTCACCACTAACATTTGAGGACGACCCGGGTAATACTTGCTGTTTGGAAGCTGTTGGTGTAATGTTGTGAGATCGATTTTGGTGTAGAGTCTGAAGCGACGGAGAATGTTGACGATGGTGTAGCGATGGCGCTTCATGATGAAAGAATGAGTAAATTGAGCGATGTACCTTCCTTTTATACTTTTCCCAACTACCTTGATGAAATGTGAAGTTAGTATGAAGTTGGGAATGATAGAGTTGAATTCGCCGATTGTTGACGCGCAACCAGATGCGATTTCCAATACGTGAATGTCTTTTCATATAGAAGTATTTTAAATCCTTCATGATATGATGTAGAGATTGAAAATGGCGATAAGATAAAGCAAACTCTCTTCTCACATTTCCAGTTGAATCTTTGAAATAGACGTTTCGATCATGATCCGTTTCAATACGTTGTAGGGAATCTAATTTCCAACTCATGGTGCGTGATAGTCATGTCTGATTAAGATTTGCATAGTAGGGCGATGAACTCACGACGAATAAATGTCATGATGGAGCGATGTATGTATCTTCTATACTTCTCCCAATTGTATTTGCGAAATGAGAAACAGTTTGCGGAATGAGAATGGTAGATTTGAATTTCATTTCTGTAATGTTGAAGCCAAACTTGATCACCCAGGGAGATGAATCTTAATGTTTCAAAATATTCCAAATCCCTCATGATATCATTGAGGTTGACAAATTGTCGCCATGTTAATGTAATTCCTCTTGATGTATGACCATGAGAATTTTTGAAATGTACGTTTCCATCACGATCAACTCTGATATATTGTAGAGAGTCCAAAATCCAAGTCTTCATGATGTTATGCAAAGTTGCAGATTAGCAATATAAAAATGTCGTTTTATCATATTTTGCTTAGCAATGCGGCTACAAAGAGATTTACTAGTAATCGAGCCGCAGTCTTTTCTACTCCCATTGATCATGCACAACAGCTAAATGGGAATTGGGAAGTGGGTGTCACTCAACTTGTTTATAGCAACTGTGTCTATACTTTTGATCATGAGGTGATGACTATTAATATGAGACGTACAGCTGCTTACCAATGTGAAAAGGGCTGCCGAGTATACATTCCACAGTGGCCAAAGAAAGATCTCTTATCATGTAAAAAGTTTATATATGATTTCTTGAATAAAGCGTGTAAACATATTGCCCAATTTACTCCACACAATGATGATTATACTTATATACATCATGTAGTTGAGAAAGATTGGATTGTTGGTTTAAGTCCAAGTTTAAGAAATGATTTAGGTTACCTCGCTAGCGCCTTGACAAGCTATGATAATTTTAACGTTAATTACCACATAAGTGCTCATAAACAGTTAATATATCGAGAGGAAGCTTATTATGTAGATCTTATTCCAAAAAATGAGAAGACGTTGGTGAAGAAGATTGTGATTAAGCCAAGAAAGACAAACATGACTCCTGAAACATTATTGAAGAAATTTAATTATCTCCTTCGAGTTGATGGTAAACAAGTGGCAACATTGACTTATATTAAATCATCTAATCATATTGCAATAAGTAAATTAAATGATGATGATCTAGTATTAATTTGTTCAAAAGATTTTCATCAGTTCTTGCGACATCATTCTGCAGCTGTTCATGGAAAATTTAATATGCAACATTTACCATGTGAAAGGTCAAATCAATTTGATACAGAATGGAGCGTATCTTTATACAGAAAGTGTGTAGAGCCTTTCGGTGGTATCTTACATGAAACAAGAGTGCTGATGCCTCGCATCATTACTTCAGTTAAATTGGTTGTAGATTATTTAAATGAAGTGATTAATGACCAACATATTTCATTTTCTGAAAAAGAAGGTACTTTGTCTCTCACTATAAGTGGAAAAGGTATTGAACTAATTATGGATAAAACTCTAATGGACATTTTGGGTTTTGACCAAAATATCTTTAAAAGTGGTACTGTAACCAAAGCTAGCGCAGACATGTCGCTATCGCGTCGTATTAACTATTTTCAGATATATTCCAATATTGGTGAAGATGTACGTGTGGGAGATGTTGAAGCTCCATTGTTAGCAATGATACCATACCAGCCAAAGAGCTGCAGTATTTTATCTGAGCATACTTTCAAGAAAGTGCATTATACAAAGCTGAAATCAAACTACATCCCACAAATTGATATTGCCATTTATGACGATGCTGGTGCGTTGATTCCTTTTCATAAAGATGCTGTGACAAGTATCACACTCCATTTCCGAATGAAGAGTTAATGCAAACGTATGCTAATATATTTTTCCAATGTGAATAATATGGAAAGTGAAAATAAGGACTCGTTTCTAATCTACTTGCCCAGTAATGCTTCTATGAATAAATTTCCCAAAAATAAACCATCAGACTATCGAGTAGAATTAAATCGCCCACTGCATTTAGAAGGTGAATGGGAGGTTGGCGTTTCTAGTATTTGCTATGATAGCAATATTCAGAATGTGAATGATTTGGAAGAAATGATATTGACTCCTCGCACCCATGATGGAATAACGATGAATAATGCATTTCAGTTCCCATACAATTTAACATCAGATGGAAAGTGGAACTATGAATGGATTCAGATAAAATCAGATTCTTATGAGCCATTTGGGAATGAGAAAATTATTAAGGCATTCAACAGTGGTAATACTTCCATCATGAAGAATAAAAATCAGAAAGCTTATGAGTTTACTATCTATCATTGGAGTGGGAGACAGTTCCTCCGCTTTCATTCTTTTACTAAAGGTCTTACGCTGAGGTTGGATAGTGAATTCTATCCGCATCTCGGTTTTGGTCATGGACTACATCTAACGTCAATTGCTACTGCAAATGTTAGAAAAGTTTATTCAAATCGAATCAACAAATTTCATTATAGATTTAAAATATTTGATGAAGATGTTGTAGAATGCGAAGAACGCATCATTTTGAAAAAGCGTGGTGTTCAACCTTTATCACTTATTGAGTTAGTAAAACGATGGAATGAGACTGTGGGTAAGAAGTATGGAGAGAAAATTATGGCGGACAAAAATAAGTTGGTTATTCAGAAATATAATGACAAACTTACAGTTTATTTCTCTCCAACCTTGCGTCATTTTGTAAGACATTATACACCTATTATTGGAAGCGGTGTGGTATATGCTTCTCATGAATATCACACTAAAGCTGATTCAGTTAATGATGAATGGTGGGTGGACATCTATGGCGATCGCATCAAGAAAATTTACCAGTCTTATGAAGAATCTAAAGTTGCTATCAATATAATGCCGCGTCTATATCATACAGTTGAAAGCTTCATTCATGTAGTAAATCCTTATATACAACAGAAGTTGAAGCATGTGATGAAAAGTAAATATGATGTAAAGACACACCACATTTCGTTTTCAATTGAAAATCAACGCGTTGTTCTGAGACTGGGTGATGACATTCAATGTCAATTGAGTAAAAATTTGAAAAAACTCTTTGGTTTTTCAATGCTACAAACTGTGTTTGCTGCTGCGCATACGATTGGTATAGAAACACCAATGACACTTGATAAACATGAACAGCACCTTTACATTCAAAGTGATTTGATTCTACCTATTTCTGTTGGTGAGAAAAAAGAATACATTTTACGTGATTTCATTCATGATAAAGACGCTTCATATGGAATAGTCGAGAAGATGTTTGAATCTATTTTCTATCATCCCGTCGTCAAACAAACTATACCCTCTATTGCTATCAAAATTACCAATGGTTTACAAGAGTGCATCCATGTGAAAGATACTAAATCCCTCATAACGTTAGTGTTTCGGAAAACAAAGTGAAGTCTTTATACAACATTTATTGAAATATGTACATGAATGTGAAGGAATAGACTTTATACAACATCCACTGAAAATATATACATGAGCGCACTTCAATAAACATTGTTATATACAAAAAGTCTTTTTACTTCGTGAAGGGTGGAAATATACAGGGATAGGAAAAATGTCTTTCAGTGGAAAAGTCATCACATGGGGAATGTACAGATGTGGACACATATTCACAAGGAAAAAACAATCTCATGCGATACATAAAACAACAATGTTTATCTACAGAAATCAACATCAAAATACTAAGTTAAGGATGATTATGCTAAGACGTCTCCTGAATGTGGTAGTGTGAGTTTAATTCTTTTGGGTGGTGGTATGTTTGTGTCAGGATGTCCATGTGGAAGAGATATGTTGTGTTCTAGCCAGCACCTCTTATCCTCCCATGCTGAAAGCGCCCGTTTCCTAAAAGTATGAGTTTTGATCTCATGCGACTTAGATTTTAAGATTGTCATATTGACAAACGTTATATTTTTATTTCTATAGGCTTTCCTGAAATTCTTATGTTTCATGTTAGAGACCAATGATCTTGATATGCCTTTAGCGCGCTTAATGCTATCATCACTATCCTTTAATTTCATAGAATACATTTTAGGGCGGAGGAGAATCATTTCAGCTATCTCCTTCCCTGCTGTCTCATCCTTAAAGCAGCCAAGTTTTGCCTTATTTTTGATGGAGTATAGTGGATGATTAGCAGGATAATTTGATGTATCAAAATATCTTTCTAAAGATTTTCCTACTTCATTAAAATTTAAATCTTTTTGAGTGGTAATACCTAAAAAGAAACTATCTGTGTCACCACCCAACAAACGAACCTCTTTTACGAGAGGACACGGTTTTAGTATTTTATAGAAGAGTTGATACATTTCAAGCTTGGAGTAATCTAGAACAGCTTGACCAATATAGATGGGTTTGCACAACTCAACTTCAGATTTTATCATTTTAATACCTACAAGATCCTCATCGATTATGTCTCTATCGATGAATAGAGGTGATGAGATCAATTTGTGATACTTTTGATCATCATTAACTAGTTTGTAGTTTACGCGCTTTCTAACATCCTCCATCGTCTTACCAAATAGACTGTTGTTCTTATATTTATAAAAATCTTTTTCAAAATTATTTTGGGCTAGTGCACGTTTCTGACTGTTACTATCTATGTAGGGTTTGAGGAAGGCTTTCTGTCTAAATTTAATAATGCGGTGAACTCTTTTTAAAATCATGCCCATTTCTAAATAAAATTTTAAGATGCTAAAGTGGACTAGATAGTTTTCCTTATCATATTGAGTGAGTAAAAGTTTGCGGCAAGGCTTATACTTGGGTTGTCCACATGATTCTAAATCTTTATGAAATTGTTTCATAAAGTCGGAAAACATATCTTTACTCACTTCACCTGATTCGGGTGCGAGTGGAAAATCTACGGTTTTATGTTTAATATTATTTGGATAGATTAGATCTATCTCAAAATAATATCCCCAATCACCTTCATCTGGAATTGCTAGTATGTTGGAAGGGTTGGAGAAATGTTGAATTTCACTATCATCTAACCAGCTAAACTCAGAGTGAGGTAGCGGTTTGGATAATGAACTACCATACAAATTATTTTGGTCATAATACTTCAGATGAGTCTGGTCATTACCTACTATTTTTGATTTTAACCTATGTTTATTTACAAATGTGAGACCACCGCGAATTCCTCGCTCAAATAAATTATACATCTCTGGATCTTGTAAGAGATGAATGGTCTCACCAGTCATTTTAAAAGCAGACTTAAATGACATGGCTGGCAGACTGACAAAGTGGACGGGATCTAACTTATCTTCTTCTAATGCCACTCGTCGAAACTCCTGAAATACATCAGCCAGCAAAAATACATCTAACTTAAGGTAGGCAATCATATATTCACCAAATGTATGGCAGTCAAATTTTATCCATGCATCTTGTGCATGATCATAATCTTCGGTCTTACATTCTGCGCCGCTCAAATCATTTTTAAATTTATCTATGGGCGGAAGAGAAGTCTCGCCGAGTTTACTAATTGCATCAAAATATGCATATGGAAAGACTCCTTTCCGTGTGATGACTTCATCGGTTAGATTTGGATATTGTTTCTTAAGATTTTGTGTTAGTGGAAGAGACTTTAGATTTTGCACGAGAGAGGCCAGTGATGCAGTCATAAATTGGTAGGAATCTAAAAATTTTATATCAAAATAGACCGTCTTATTTTCTTTAGTTTTATCGACAGGCACTTTTGCTGTCATGGCCATAAACTTCTCTCTCGTTTGTGCTATTACATCAAGCTTCCACTCTTTCATTTGACCTAAACCTCCTTTTATTATCATATGGCTGTCGTAGCCCTTGAAATTATGGAAAATGACGGGTAATGTACGCCGCTTCATCCTCAGCGAAAAATTACATTTTGAACAGAGTGCGTTTCTAAATTTACCAGTGATGTGGTCATGGTCGCGCACTTTCTTAATCTTATCATCGTCAAATGTTTTCCTACATTTGGGGCAAACGTTGCAACTATCAAATTTTGCTTGATCATCTGCTGTCATATGCAATGATCTGCGATAGAGTTCACCATCATACTTTTGTTGAAATTTTACAGCCTGTTCGAGGAATTGTAGGAATTGGTAAATACAATCCTCACCTTGCCAGACGTGCATTTTATTTTTTCTATTTTGGAAATGGTCATGCCATACTTCATAGCAGGAAATGGCTGCTGGTCGATGGATGTTATCATCGATATAACATTCGATGTCAGCATAGATGACACGAAGAGGACTTAGTTCATCGCCATTCTCTCTATATGAAAACTCCTTATCTTTGGGCATGCGTTCCATTTGCAGTTTACCTCGCTTACACCACTCATAATGAGTTTCAAATTTGTTTTTACTCCTAAAGTTCCGAATGCATCTGTCACAGTAATAAATCTCTGATGAGGTAGAATTTCTTAAGTGGTGGTATAAGCGAGAGATTTTGGGAATGCCGCAGTAGTGCCATTCCTCACTATCATCCTGTCTTACTAATAAAAGGTTGACAACATGATCATAACAACTCGAACGCGAGTTGTAGCGCACACCCTTCAATCCCTTTTCCCAAACATGGAGAACTATTTTAATGTTGTTCAATTTTTCAAATTTTTCTATATCTTTAATTTTCATATCGTCACTATTACAGTCATCGAAGTTTAATTCATTCTCCCACTGCCTATAGCTATATGTACGATTTCGATTCGCATTGATGTCATTATAGTGGAGAATGGAGAGGACAGCATATTTAAAACATTGCGATTCGCAATCGACATTGATGACTGCTGTTTTGTTTTTTAAATTTTTTGGAAGTTTAAAGGAGCCTCGACCACTATGATTTCCTAATAAACTGATTTTAAATAAGGCGGACTCAATGCCGTCAAAAATGAGACCGCTATCGCGCTCGTTAAATTTATCAATATTTAATTTTAATCCTTGGATGTGAAAATTTATCCAAGACTCATAGTCTACAACCTCGGTTGCAGGAGAGGAGGGTATGTGAAACTCCAACCTCTCTATTATTTGTCCAGTATGGTGGTCGATTTTTACATATTTTATTTTAAGATAGATGAGCGCCTTCATCCTAAAATTGTCTAAATTGTTGAAGAGCGCTTCTATCAATGATGAATTTTGATGAAACCATTCCTCAAAGTTAGCAATGGTTTCTGAGGAGTCCATCTGGTAGTTCCTCACTAAATTATTTATGGACACTTCAGTGAGTCGGATAGAGGAGGTACCGTTGGTGTAGCTATCGTTCGTGTGTGTATGTTGAAGTCTGTGCGAAGATAGTTCAAAACGTGTCTCGAAAGACTGAGCGCACAAGTCGCAAGAAAAGGAGACGACGTTAACAGAATCATCCCCACCTCCGGAGATTGATGCCGGCTTAGGTCGACAAACACCTCGCTTGATGTGTCGGGTGAGATCCCATTTCCTCGTGAAGATGTGCCCACAGTCAGCACATTCCCACTCGTTACCATGTCGCGACAGTTCTGAGCTGGAACTCACATCACCTGAAAGAGAAATCATTCTATCATCTCTGTTCAAGCCTCAGTGTATTGTTGCAACCTACCTTGACTCAATAACTCTAAACTTTCCTCGAGAAGTGAGGGCGTTGGTGATGAAGTTGATGCCTGAAATTGAGGAAGATGCTATGAACCACACGTTTGAGGGAGATGAGAGAGGAAATCTTCAACTTACCATTTCAATGAAATCAAGTTTAAGGTTGATGCTTCAATAAGATAGAGACTTCACTCAATTAATATGTCTCAAATTTGGAATTCACTTGTACACCTCAAATAATAGCAGAATTCGCTAGAGAATACTTCACTTATACGTCTCAAAGACAGAGTGAAATGACACGGATGTCACTTTGCTTATATCCTTTCATGCTCATCATTCATTGGCTGTTCATTCTGATTGGTTGCTTGTTGATACTTAAGAATTAGAAAAATGTTAAAGTTATCATTATTCAAAGTCAGCATTTCAAAGACAACATGACAAGTCCTCCAACAACACCAAATGCCGCATTGGAGTTCTCCTCTCCATGCACATCAGCAAAGGTGCTCGTTACACCAAATGCACCAAGAAAGGCGAAGGTGGAGAAGACATACAATCTCGACAATATACGAAAGTTATCGGAGGACGATGAAGAGGAGTTGCCCGACCTAACAGGCATACGGTGGAAATATTTACAATATGATGTCGAAGGGGTGATGGAGATGACCAGCAAGTCGCAGTTGCATCAAATATGGGAGTGGTACACCCCTAACTCCCAACCGCGAACCGTGGCGGAGTGGGCGTACATTGACAACGTGAGGGACGCTGCAGAAGAACGTTTAAAGCAGCTCAACTGTTTTTGTGATCTATGTGAAGTCAGACTCTGGGACGATATTGACGATGAAGACCTTTTAAAATACATGCCATAATAAATGTTTATTTCGTATTATCTTTGCTTTCATACTGACTTACTTGAATGGGGCTTTAGTGAATAATTTAACCATGTATACTTTTTCATTTGGAAATAGTAGCACGCTTAGTTTAACTTGCAAATCTTATAACATTTCATATGGGTGATAATGGTAGATGAAATAGTGTTAAATAAAATTAAGATAGCTTACATGATTCTGGGATAGCAATCGACTGCGATCCATGTGTAAAGAGCTTGTTAGACTATGGAAGAGAGAAGTGTGTTATGTTGCGTGTGGCGCGTGAGTGTCCTCCCTTTCATTCCATTCATCAATTCGTCTCATTGATAGAGACAGGTAGAACTCATGGCTCTCATAACGTATGCAATGGAAAGTTTTAGGCAACCTTCGACAGTTGGCTAAATGTCGCCCTGGCGCGAATGCATACTACGTTGAGACAGAGGCAATCACTTGCAAACATGACGCAGAGAGGTTTAACAAGATTGACCATTGCCGAATGTCCCTTGCGGTATACATAGCTACGGGTTTCACCGCCGCCCTTTACAGGAACGCCCGTCGAAAGGAAGTATTACACCGAACTTCATTTGCAACGTTCAAGTTGACTGATAGCAGATTCAACTTAATGATAGTATTCGCCAGTCCGAAGACTGCCCAGGGCAAACCGCGAGGAGGTTCTATCATGTCTTGCCCCATGGTGGCCCTTAAGAGAGCCGATGGTTCATTCTCGGGATTAGGTTGACTATTGGCTTGAATAGTCAAGGGGTATGACGGTTAGATTGTCATAAACCCTATACCGCCGAGGTCGTACTGGTGCATCCGGCACCTTTCGGATGCGGGTGGTATTTGGAGTCCACACCTCATCCGTCCAAATGATCCTCTTGATCTTCCCCTTCTTCTCATCCTCATCCCACTCGTCGAGGATGACGAACTCGGGAATGGCGTTATCTTCATCAATGAAGACGGGAATGTTGTCGGCAGATGTGGCTTCCATCGTGACTTCAAATTGAATGAGAAGCGCTACAATCTTCTGGCTTATATAGGGTTTTCAACAATGAATTGCTCAACAGCGAATCAGAATGCTTCAGGGATAGCAATCGACTGCGATCCATGTGTAAAGAGCTTGTTAGACTACGGAAGAGAGAAGTGTGTTATGTTGCGTGTGGCGCGTGAGTATCCTCCCTTTCATTCCATTCATCAATTCGTCTCATTGATAGAGACAGGTAGAACTCATGGCTCTCATAACGTATGCAATGGAAAGTTTTAGGCAACCTTCGACAGTTGGCTAAATGTCGCCCTGGCGCGAATGCATACTACGTTGAGACAGAGGCAATCACTTGCAAACATGACGCAGAGAGGTTTAACAAGATTGACCATTGCCGAATGTCCCTTGCGGTATACATAGCTACGGGTTTCACCGCCGCCCTTTACAGGAACGCCCGTCGAAAGGAAGTATTACACCGAACTTCATTTGCAACGTTCAAGTTGACTGATAGCAGATTCAACTTAATGATAGTATTCGCCAGTCCGAAGACTGCCCAGGGCAAACCGCGTGGAGGTTCTATCATGTCTTGCCCCTAGGTGGCCCTTAAGAGAGCCGATGGTTCATTCTCGGGATAATTCAAGGACTCAAGCTTGCCGCTTCGCCTCCGGCTCGTTCACGGAAGCAGGTGGTCGCTTCTCTTTGATATCTGTAAAGAAAGAAGTTGTTAGTTATTATCTTGAACTCTAAGTTACTTGTTTTAAACTTACAGATCTTCTCAGGACGTGGCTCGAACAGGAATCCTGTGATCGCCTCCTTGTGGTCGAATGTAAAGTGAAGGCATTCGATACCTTTTTTAGCCCTGCTATAACACATCTCGTCTCTGCCACGTTCACAGAGGAGCGGTCTTGCGGGCACACGTCCTTTCTTGTCAAGGGGAATGTGGAGGCGACTTGATCGTCGAGTACTGCTACTCATTACTTGCTGGTGCAGCTCCTGATTAGTCGCCACCACCTTCCCCAACTGCTTTCGCAGCCCTTCCACCTCCTCCCTCATCTTTCTTAACTCCTTCTCCTGACTCTCTCTCTCGATGAGGAGCTGCTCTTCTTTAGCCTTACTAGCGAGGTGCGAGAACCTCTCGCGATCGAGCTCTCCTTCTTTCTCAAAAAGACTAGCTTGAGTCTTCTTGAGCTCCTGAGTGACTCGCGAGAGGTTCTCGGAACTCGCTTTATAGAAGAAACAGTCCCTCTTCCACACCTCCAACTCATTCTTCAGCTTGTCATAGTTATCAACCAGTGGTGGGCGCATAATGAAGTTGCGACATTGAGCCGCAATCCCACCACTGGTTGATAACTTAGCCGGCTGCACCTCGCTATCGAGGTCAACGTCCCTCACCGCCTCTACCTCGCTATCGAGGTAGACACTCTCGACTAGGTCAACCTTCGTCGAGCCTTTATCCTCCTCCTCTTCCTCACTGTCGCTGCTACTTGTAGCCGACTCATCGCTAGAGGAGGAGGAGGAGGATTTACTCGACTTCGGAGAAGACTCAATCGGAGTGGGTGAGAGAGCCTTTGCTGGCATGCTAGAAGATGGAGCCTCTGCTGTCGTGATAGACTCGACAGCAGACTGAGTCTCTAGAATCGGGGTGGGCGAGAGAGCCTTTGCTGGTGCACAAGATGAGGGAGGCTTTGCTGACGTGATAGCCTCGATAGCACACTGAGTCTCCAGAGCTTTCAACTCTGAGCTGAAGAGACTTTGCTTCGCCTCCTCAGTCAGCTCTGGTTGACTGCAGCTGCTATGCTTGGCATGCCACTCCGGTAGCGTCTCGACAAGGCGAGATGCATTATGGCTGCTACAAAAGTATCGAATGCCCCCTACCATTCGCTTATGTGCACAAGAATGCTTCTTAAAGGCATCGCTACGAAAAATCTTTGAACAGACGCAAAGCTTAAAAGCCGTCTTTGCATTGTTGTAGTTAACCATTTTCTGAAGTGAAAAGGGGAAAACAATGATTATAATTCCGTAAACGTTTGATAGCAAACGATTGATTCCTAGTTTATAAAAACGGAAAAGAATGATTTTACACTTAGTGAGGAATGATAGATTTGAGTGTAGTGAGTGGCACTAGATCCCGTCGACAGCCCGAAGGCCTTGTACTGATCACTAGGGAAGTGAGAGATCTTCCCCGATACCCGCTCTTTACAGCTGAAGACATCATTGTCACTGCCCCGAAGTGGTAACAGGAACGCCGAGTCAAAGGTAGTGATCAGTAGCTGGGATCCAACCCCTCAAAGCTGCCTTAGACTTAGTTACATTTCAAATCTGATAGCAGATTTGAACTCAGCATACTTGAAAACCTTAGTCTACATGTTAAAACTTTGAAAAAACTGAAAATTAAGAATTTTTAAAAAATTCCGCATTTTACTACTCATACTACTTTTAAAAAATTTTATCAGTAGTAAAGACACTATCAAACTCTATCACACAAACTTTGAAGTAAGAAGATAGCTTGCCTACTTCAAAAGATAGAGTCCTTTGCAACCCGATATCGGGAGCTCAGAGCGACGACCGTCGCTTACCTCGTCTTTCGATGAAGTGATCAGACTTGCGTTGTCGGGGGTTTATATATGCTCGGAAGAAAACTTAAAATGGCTCTATCTCCGAAAGTATTCATCGTAGCGACATGCGGTTTGTTGCAAACGATTTGTCTCATCATTCTTTACAATATGACACCTGAACCATTCTCATATGACCACGGGAAGTTGGTGTGTCAGCACATGACCATGTAACATGCCACAAGTGAAAAAATTCCTAAGTGTGGGAGCTCCAGTGTGGTGAAAATTTTGAAAAATTTAAAACTTCCGAATTTTGACCTGGGACCTTTACCAAAACATTTTCCATCAAATTTCGCTGACGTCCCCCCCCCTCTGGACAGCTTGCTTCGATCTTGGCTTCTAGTGGACGGATTTTGTCGAGTGAGGTGTCATTTGAAAGCTAAGAGTGAGACAAATTCACTGAAACAAACGGCTTGTTCCTATCTGTCTTCGTTTACATGTGAGACGCCATTTAAGATTTTAGGTCGGAGCTCACCTGAAAAAATCCTAAGTGTCAGAGTGACTTTGTATGGGAAAAATTAAAAATTTTCCAAAGTGTGGAATTTCGACCTGGGACCTTTACCAAAGTTTGTTTCATCAAATTTCGCTGACCCCCCCCTTTGTTCTAACTTTGGTTCTAGTGGACGGATTTTGTTCGTTCGACTTGCATTGGAAAGAGGATGAAACACTGCTCGACCGCATTTTTCGTTGCGAGTCAATCGGAGCAGCCGTTCAAAAGTTAGAGCGGTTACAAGATTTTAGGTCGGAGCTCACTCTGACACTTAGGATTTTTTCAGGTGAGCTCCGACCTAAAATCTTGTAACCGCTCTAACTTTTGAACGGCTGCTCCGATTGACTCGCAACGAAAAATGCGGTCGAGCAGTGTTTCATCCTCTTTCCAATGCAAGTCGAACGAACAAAATCCGTCCACTAGAACCAAAGTTAGAACAAAGTCGAAATTCCACACTTTGGAAAATTTTTAATTTTTCCCATACAAAGTCACTCTGACACTTAGGATTTTTTCAGGTGAGCTCCGACCTAAAATCTTAAATGGCGTCTCACATGTAAACGAAGACAGATAGGAACAAGCCGTTTGTTTCAGTGAATTTGTCTCACTCTTAGCTTTCAAATGACACCTCACTCGACAAAATCCGTCCACTAGAAGCCAAGATCGAAGCAAGCTGTCCAGAGGGGGGGGACGTCAGCGAAAAATTTTTATCTCCGATTGCTTTCAAATTCACCATACAGATGCAGAATTTCACGCTGAATCCGAATCTGGCCTCCGTTTTCACATCCGAGGCCGCGTTTGGACACTACACACCAAAACATACCACAGTTTAACCAAGACAACCTAGACGGTCGCCCACGTCAACCTAGACGGTCGCCCAAGTCCACCAGGCGGTCGGACACAGACACCCAAGACTCACACACTGACGGTCCAGAGGGGGGGGGACGGCAGCGGAACCTCGCCGGCACATCACGACACTGGCGGACCAGAGGGGGGGGACTCAGACACGACGGCGGCCATCTTGCGCTATCTGGTGTTCGCCGTTTTCTTACTACTTATCGCTAAATAAGGGTCTATCACAAAAAATCAGAACTTTCAAAATTTTCCAATATTTTCCATGAAAAATTTTGATTCAAAATTTTCCGGAAAATTTTCATCACTCACGTCAGCGTATGGAAGTTTTAGTTGATTATTATCATCTTATTTCAAGGAATGTATAGACTTATCAAAAGTATAGGCTAAATCCTGATCGCGCAAATTGACTATGAATACGTTGCGCCTTCGTTTCGTTTTAGACAATTTATGAGCGAAGGTTCATAATCCCCTCATAGACCCAATACACAAAACATCTACAGTCTGTTTGCATGATATCAATTTTGATTACAACGGCAGCAGTACCCAAAGATGCGTTTAAAATGATGCAATAACGGCGTTGAGTCTCAGTAGTTTATGCGATGTGTTCATCCTTATAGTCATGACAGGCTATTTGATTTAGATAACCGGATGACGAGTTTCGCGTGACCGCAGCAGTGGAGATTTTTTTAACATTTTGGAATGGAATCACACTCTCAAAGCGGAAGGTCTAAAGGTGAGTGAATGTCTTAAAATCTGTAGCCTTATGAGAGCTGCAATTAACAGTTAATCAATTAAATTGTGGCTTTTTTTATAATATCTTCCTTCAGCCTCACCAAAAATGATAATGGCCATTTATTATGCGGGATTCATTCTGTCACTATATGTATGACGAATTACTCTAAGCTCTAACAAGTGGAATTAATATAACAATGGCCAGAAATTGCATTAAGAAACTATTTTGTGGAGAGATCTGCATTCCTCCGGATTTCAAAACTGCGAGAATTAACCAAGAACGTCGAGCTCGAAGGACGCAGCTCATTTGCCCTGGATTTATATTCCAGAAGTCTAAGACTTAAACTATGACTGTCCATCAAGCAAAACCTCGAAATGAAATCCGAATAGCAGAAAGGCTCTCAGTAGCTTCCGAAACCTAGGCCTATATTTGTCAATATTTTGTCCGTAAAGACGATTGTCTGATAGTTTGAATATAAGCTCATTTAGCCCTACTTCCATGAATGTAATTCATATTGAGAAAAGGTCGATGGAAATGTGTAACTCACTTTCATTTTCCCAGATAAAGATGATCACACCGTTCCAGCTAGAGTACTTGACAAGGAAGTAGTAGTCTTAACATACTTCACTTGACGAGATATCATAGGCTGACAACCGGTGATGTCCAAATTTCTTTTCGGATTTATGTAACTTGTTTAGTGCCTGTAAAGGAGACATTATGAGGTGTTACAACAGATAGGACGTGGGCTCAAATGTAATTTGGTTTTATTGATAACACATTATAAAATTATAGTTCTAAGCATTTTCTTGGGGTACAATTCACTCATTCTCAACTATTTCATAATGTGTAATTCACTCGTAATAAGCATTTAACATGGTTTTATAAACACTATTTCGTTAAGATGCACTCAAACATACTTCTATTAATTTGAAGTACTGATTGACTTTCTAGACGTTGAACAAACAATTCATGTTTTAGTCAAATCATCCAATTCAGTTAGATGATATCTGTTAACGTCAATGAATATACTCACATACCTTCTACATACAGTGCAAAGTATTTTGCACGCAACAGAATGCAGACCATCTATTCCAGAGACACAGTATATTGCACAATACAGAATACAAAAATCGTTAATTTGAGGCATCAAAAACTTTAACTGATAGGATTTATATTTTCAAAATGAAAACTTCAGTTTCAATGCTCATACAACAAGAGACGACGGTGAATTTTTAAAAGTGTATCAATATAATTGAAGGCATAATCTGATGACCTTTTCGTTACCAATATCGATAAAAACATAAATCATATCACTCGGCGTGAATGCCAACAATGGATGAACTTTATGTACAACTGTGTCAACATCAACAAATAACCTAGGACAGTACATCAATAGTAAATCTGATGCAGACTAGGTACACAAAATATGTCAGCGACGATAATAGCTTTTAAAACGTTTTAAAGAGCTTAAATATGACATGTTCAGATATATATATATATATATATATACACTTAAGGATATCTTACACAAAATAAATTGTAATTATGGTCCATTTAAATGATAGGATGTTAATATAAAATTTATGTCTTATCATTGGAAACATAAATCACATTCACTTATTTACACTTCATAACGAGGGATCAGTAAACCAATTCACCCAGTACAAATTTTTTAAAGTACCAACATACTGAAAGTATTCGTGACCAGATATTTACACAGTGGAAACTGGGGTTACATACATCAATAATTCGTACCATTAATTTAAGAAAGAAATACATGCATTTATAAACAATATGTACACATCAGTTATCATTGCACCGAACCAGAATCTATTTACATATGTAGTTCATAATAAAAAAGATACAGATTTCATACCGTGTATGTGAAAGACAGGTCAGAGTTTGCTTTACATAAACATGTAAGTACCGAGAAAATCAATATTCTTCTTGTGCGTGACAATTAAAGAAACCATGCATAAAGAAACTTAGAAAGCGCAACTGAATTATACGCATCATAAATTTGAAAACAAGTTGCGAAATAAATGGGTCAGACATGAGATAGGGGGAAACCTAAAATTTGAGGATGAACACAATAGATGTATATGCATACAGATGGGAAATTTGTGTAAAGGTGTATTGCAACTGCAAGTAAACATATGCTGACAAATGTTACATTGTTTGCAGGCGATTAAACAACACGGTCTTCCTTGTTTACACGTCACCTGGTATGTATCCCCGTCCACGGTCAACAAAGTCTTCGATTCCGAGATTCGTTAAATGCAAACTGATCCATCAAATCTGCTTGCCTGTCGGTGTTTGTTAACCACAGCTAGATTCTGTATACCTGTGTGACCAGTAGGCCTTAGTAGATTCCAAGAAAACAAATTAAATGATGGAATGATATACATGCGACACGTCCAAACAAAAATATATTATGCTGATTACACGGAAATCATGGTATAATATAGCCCAGTTAGCTTCTGCTCACCGCATGAAAAAAGACCATGGTTGAAAACTGCCAGATAAATTCAATGATTTAATACAGTGAAACCATCATTTCGTCTCTAATCACATGACTACCCAACAAAAAGTATAGTAACAGGGTGTCCACCCTATCTGAGAAAAAAAATTCACGTACAATCCACGTACATGACAAAAAATTCACGTACCACTATTTCAGGCCTACTTGCCCGGCAAGCGACAGTTGGTTGAGTCAAAATCATTCAAAAAACACTACCCGCAGCAACTGCTCAAAGAAATGCAGTAATGAGATCTTTACAGTATAAAGATAGTTCTTCAGAACTATCTTTCTACTGACGCTGCACACATAATAGTGTAATTGCATTCGATGCTGTTTTGAAGCCATCATTTCACAAATAAATGGTATTTTTGGTCACTCAATAATCTCTAAATACAACATAATTCACGGCTATAAAAATCAATGGTAATAATAATAGGGTTTGTGTTTTTAGATTTCTAGAAGCATATTAAAACTAAGAATATTAGTGAGAAAATTCAAGGAGATAACTTTTTATTTCTTTTAAAAACATCAGGATAGAAACAATAGACTGAGTCCACCATAGCAAAAACTTATCAATCTAAAAGTCTTCCAATAGTCGGCGCTTCCGTTGTGCACATAAGTATGAAATTTCCGCTTCCTTCTCCTTCTCCATTGCCTCATTCAATTCAATAGCTTTCCTTTTTCGGATGGACTTCGGAGAAAATTATTAAATCAATGAAGGGATCAGTTCAATGAAACGTTTTGCAACGTCAAGATTTTCACACCACCTGATTTGGCAAAACTTTTTCGGGAACTGTTTGGACCCAGTGATTTCGATTAATTGTGCTCGTCTAGGAGGCGAATTTTGAAAAACATAATGAGTGGAGGACAGAATTTCGTCAATTTTCCAACCACATTTTGTATGACCTAATGAAGATGCTCAAGGAACAATGTGCAGGCCACACGAACCTAATTCCAACAAAGCAGGAAAAGCCCTCAACTTTTCTACGACTACTGAGCATTCGCAAAAGTGACCAATTAACATTTGGCCCATCCATGGACACAGATGTCAATTTCTTGAGTCGCAAAGGTTCTAAAACTCGCCATAAAGCATCAAGCAAGTTTGAGGATGACGTGTGATCTAAAAATTCGGAACTTAGATACCTTGTTATGATGTTGATTTTCTTCCTTCCAGAATCGAACCAAAACATCCATCTGAGAGCGGTGACTTATTTTATGCTTTGCAGGTCGTCATTTTTTGATGTTTATAGTTCATGGTGATATATCGTACGATAACTCCATCAGACTGAGCCAAAACATGATCCAAGTCAATAAAATGACTGAAGCCATCCATACATTATCTAGCACTGTCAAAATCTGCAACTGACAACAAGCTGGAACGACACAGTCTAACCATTTTTCACCACGCATGCATTTCTATCTGTATGCAACACGTCATAGAATGAACGTTTGAGTCAACCGACCCAATTGTTTGCTGGCCTCGTCAAGCATTGACAATTTTGCGTAGCCACATATGCATGTACATCTATATATCGACCTTATAGAGACAAAAAGCCCTAGTATATGACTGCACAATACACATGTATACATCTATTGCAAAAAGCATAAAATAATTCAGGACACAAAGATGTTAAGACGCTGCTTACCAGAATTTCACAAATTTTCATTGTCTGAACCCAGAGCCGTTGTCAGTAGCGGCTATATTATATGAACATATCTACATGTTTATGACTTTCTTTCTTGCAACATATTTTTTTGTAGAACCAAGTCAGAGTTGGTGCAACAACGGAAGAAAAAAAATTTAGCACATGTAACAAAAATCAGTGGATATCAAGTAGGAGTAAATAGCAGTAAATACCACTATCTAGGCAACTGAGCTGAAATTCACGTACAATTCACGTACGGCAATAGACACAAGAAATAAGTTAGAGGCAACTGCACAACACAAGCGAATAGTCTGAAAGTGAGGCTGTTTACTCTTTAATGAATGACAGCCACGTGCATCATTACGGAACAAAATTTACGATAATTCAAAGTTCCCATTGTTTCTAATAATATTACATTTCTTTATATGCATAAATAATAATTATCGCTGAAAATCACATCATGCACGATTTATTCAACTATCTGATTGTGAAATTAAAACACGAGTAAATGCGTTCCCTAATTATATTTGTTTTAATACGCAAAATCTACTTTCGATTTAAAAGTCTTCCTTCGTGTCTTCCTCAAACACACTAATGCGATCGCAACGATCGAAACTAAATTTGAAAGATTGGCTAAAAGGTGATCTGCATTACATACTATAAACCAACAAGCAACTGTGATAAATTCTTCATGACTTCCTATCATGTGACAAGTATTTACCTGATAAATCTCCAACCATTCCTTTCACATGACAAGTATCCTGCTGATAGATCCCCGTTCGTGCCCAACCTCACACAAACACTCACAACATTTCAGAGTATTATACTCCTGAAATGAAGAGCTATTTTCGAGCTTCCTAAACCACTGCGCCATAAATCAGAATTGAATATCTTGTTGTTTGTCTGCATACAAAAAATGTACGTCGGTAATCTTTTGAATATGAAGTTTCCAGCTGCATACACGGACAGTGATGAGGAACGAGGTAAAATCCAAACAAGAATATCCAGACAACAGACCAAACAACTGAAAATCTTTCTCAAACAACTGTAGAATGACGGTGCATTGCTGCAAACAAGTACCAAACAAGCAGAAGATAGCCAGAAGACAATTCCACTGTACTTTTTCTGATAATTATACTCAATTTATTACAACAAACAAACGTTTTTAATTAGATAATTAATGCGGAAAACGGCCAAACAAGCAGGAAGAAGCCTGAAATCCTCTAAACAACTCAAAACAAGCTTGAAAATAACAGAAAAAGACTTGAACAACCTTGAGAATTTCTAAAAGTACTCAGAAAAATAAATAAACAAGTCCAAAAACTCCATCGGGTGAACCAAACAAGTCCAAACAACTCCGAGTTGCACCTAAACAACCTCAAAGCATCCTCCTCTCATCAAAACAACTCACTATCTTACCCAAACACACATTAAACATACCAAAAAAACTCCAAGTTGCACCTAAACAACCTCAAGGCATCCTCCTCTCATCAAAACAACTCACTAACTTACCCAAACACACATTAAACATACCCAAACAACTCCGAGTTGCACCTAAACAACCTCAAAGCATCCTCCTCCCATCAAAACAACTCACTATTGTACCCAAACACACATTAAACATACCCAAACAACTCCGAGTTGCACCTAAACAACCTCAAGGCATCCTCCTCTCATCAAAACAACTCACTATCTTACCCAAATACACATTAAACATACCCAAACAACTCCGAGTTGCACCTAAACAACCTCAAAGCATCCTCCTCTCATCAAAACAACTCACTATCTTACCCAAATACACATTAAACATACCCAAACAACTCCGAGTTGCACCTAAACAACCTCAAAGCATCCTTCTCTCATCAAAACAACTCACTATTTTACCCAAATACACATTAAACATACCCAAACAACTCCGAGTTGCACCTAAACAACCTCAAAGCATCCTCCTCTCATCAAAACAACTCACTATCTTACCCAAATACACATTAAACATACCCAAACAACTCCGAGTTGCACCTAAACAACCTCAAGGCATCCTCCTCTCATCAAAACAACTCACTATCTTACCCAAATACACATTAAACATACCCAAACAACTCCGAGTTGCACCTAAACAACCTCAAAGCATCCTCCTCTCATCAAAACAACTCACTATCTTACCCAAACACACATTAAACATACCCAAACAACTCCGAGTTGCACCTAAACAACCTCAAAGCATCCTTCTCTCATCAAAACAACTCACTATTTTACCCAAATACACATTAAACATACCCAAACAACTCCAAGTTGCACCTAAACAACCTCAAAGCATCCTTCTCTCATCAAAACAACTCACTATTGTACCCAAACACACATTAAACATGCCCAAACAACTCCGAGTTGCACCTAAACAACCTCAAAGCATCCTCCTCTCATCAAAACAACTCACTATCTTATACCCAAACACACATTAAACATACCCAAACAACTCCGAGTTGCACCTAAACAACCTCAAGGCATCCTTCTCTCATCAAAACAACTCACTATTTTACCCAAACACACATTAAACATGCCCAAACAACTCCGAGTTGCACCTAAACAACCTCAAAGCATCCTCCTCTCATCAAAACAACTCACTATCGTACCCAAATACACATTAAACATACCCAAACAACTCCGAGTTGCACCTAAACAACCTCAAAGCATCCTCCTCTCATCAAAACAACTCACTATCTTACCCAAACAACTCCGAGTTGCACCTAAACAACCTCAAAGCATCCTCCTCTCATCAAAACAACTCACTATTGTACCCAAACAACTCCGAGTTGCACCTAAACAACCTCAAGGCATCCTCCTCTCATCAAAACAACTCACTATCTTACCCAAATACACATTTACCCAAACAACTCCGAGTTGCACCTAAACAACCTCAAAGCATCCTCCTCTCATCAAAACAACTCACTATCTTACCCAATCAACTCCGAGGTGCACCTAAACAACCTCAAGGCATCCTCCTCTCATCAAAACAACTCACTATCTTACCCAAATACACATTAAACATATCCAAACAACTCCGAGTTGCACCTAAACAACCTCAAGGCATCCTCATCTCATCAAAACAACTCACTATCTTACCCAAATACACATTAAACATACCCAAACAACTCCGAGTTGCACCTAAACAACCTCAAAGCATCCTCCTCTCATCAAAACAACTCACTATTTTACCCAAACACACATTAAACATACCCAAACAACTCCGAGTTGCACCTAAACAACCTCAAAGCATCCTCCTCTCATCAAAACAACTCACTATTTTACCCAAACACACATTAAACATACCCAAACAACTCCGAGTTGCACCTAAACAACCTCAAAGCATCCTCCTCTCATCAAAACAACTCACTATTTTACCCAAACACACATTAAACATACCCAAACAACTCCAAGTTGCACCTAAACAACCTCAAAGCATCCTTCTCTCATCAAAACAACTCACTATTGTACCCAAACACACATTAAACATGCCCAAACAACTCCGAGTTGCACCTAAACAACCTCAAAGCATCCTCCTCTCATCAAAACAACTCACTATCTTACCCAAATACACATTAAACATATCCAAACAACTCCGAGTTGCACCTAAATAACCTCAAAGCATCCTTCTCTCATCAAAACAACTCACTATCTTACCCAAACAACTCCGAGTTGCACCTAAACAACCTCAAAGCATCCTCCTCTCATCAAAACAACTCACTATCTTACGCAAACACACATTAAACATGCCCAAACAACTCCGAGTTGCACCTAAACAACCTCAAAGCATCCTCCTCTCATCAAAACAACTCACTATCTTACCCAAACACACATTAAACGTACCCAAACAACTCCGAGTTGCACCTAAACAACCTCAAGGCATCCATGAAGCCATAAAAAATTTAAAACTCGCCTTTTCTCAACAATTTGCAGATACTTCATATATTTGCATTTATAGAATTTGCATGCACTGAAGATTTTATATACACGACGCAGGCATCATTTGGTGAATTCAAGTTTATAAGATATGCAATGCATGCAGCGGATTTGATACAAAAAGTTTGTAGATGTTCAATTTTTACTGGATGGACAATATGTACAATTTTCACGATATGGACCAGACTTTTTATGAAGTATTTACAATACGGACACTAAATAAATGTTGTGCAGTATTTCGAAGATGTGCACTGCAAAAGTTATGTTCAATAATTTGCAATATGGGCAAAGTACATCTTCTGTGCGATGTTAACAACATGGACACTACATACCTTATGTACAATATTACACGGAAAATATATACATCATGTGAATCTTTGCAGTGCGAGTAATATGCATGTAGACAGCATGTGCAATATTTGCAACACGGGATTATAAACTTTTTGTGCTATATTTACAACATGGGCGTTGGACCTTTTAGGAAATATTAGCAATATGAATACTACATAAATTATGTACAATTTTACACGGACAACATGTAGGCTTCAACATGTTACATATTTATAGTGCGAGAAATGTAGGTTGTCGTGTAGGATAAGTAACACCAGTTACCCTGCTTTTTTAAAATTAGACGCGGTTAAATACCGCTACGGCCGCCCTGATCAAAGCTTGCGGAACTCCACCGTTGGGGAGTAAGTATCTGTAAAATGAACATGAACACTGTAGACATGAAGTGCAAAATGTACAGTATGAGCACTTGAAACATACACGTATGTGCAGCCACATCCCTATTCTTTATCCAAGTCAGCATCGAAATTAGACAGATCCCTGATCTGGAAGGGTCTCCTTTTCTTCGATATTTGATCTTGGGTCTCCTCTCCAGGCTCTACGAAAACGATTCGCTTCTGCGTCGGTTTCTTTATTGGAAGGAGGGGGGTGGTTGAACTTCTTATCTTCCGATACATAAGGAGTCGTGACTTGAACTGCAATTATGAATTATTAGGATTGATTGATTGAAACAATAACAATATTATCACGCGGCACATGCTTATGAAATTGGAGACGACATGATGTACAAAAAAATTTCGATGTAAAAATTGATCTGATCACTAATTGCTTCATCTGACTTGACCAATCTCCCATCAGACAAAGTTAGTTAGCCGCTTTTCAATAACTAAAATTGGAAGCCTTGGGGTGGAGAACAGCATCATAAAGCATAATAGCCTTTAAAAGTATAATAGCCTTGCCAAATCAGTCAGAAGCATCACAGAAAAGTAGTCTCAAATTTCATTAGCTTGACCCTTGAAAAGACATTCATCACACTGAATGAAAACATTCACTCTTTCCGCATGCACTATCGCGAACTTGACCTTGTCAGACGGGAGAAATGTAACAACAGCATCATTCTATGCACAAATGGCATGATATTGTTTTTACCAATCTATCTCAAATCTATACATTATCATAAGGCAAGGACTTCTATAAATAATACTATGGCCAGGACGTTCGGTAGCGATTCAGTAGGGAAATTAATGTAGGCTGGTTATCGGAAGTTCCGGTACTCCGTGTTGATTAAGAATTGCTCCTATTAAGTACATTGATTAAGTTACACAACAGGAATGGTGACAAATTTCTATCAAAAGACGTTGCCTGTTACATTGTTATCAAAGACTATGAATTGATTGTCTTTGATTGTTATTGTTAATTCCCCCCCAACATGTTGAAACTTTCCAGTTTCAAAATTCTTAAAATTCGAGCTGTGCTTTATCCTTTTGTGCCTTATTCAGAAGTTATTCTTCCCTAAGATTCAACTGAAGCTGTCGAGGTCGATGATTTCTAGGAGACTTTATTTGTTTTGCACTTAGTCATCTGCTAATACCGGTATCGATGTTGCGGCTTTCACTAGTCGAATGGCGGATATCTGCCATAGTCTCCTAAGGTAACTGGTATTAGATTTTCTCTTACCCCTGAAGTATTGATTAGATTGAAAAGAAAATTTAACTGAATACAGTCCATACCCATATCTATCTTATCGTACAATTTCAAAGTCATTAGTTAAATTTAGCGTTTTCTAGAGCTCTTTGAATTTGTGGGGGAGGAGAATAGAAGTACCGTTGTTTCTCCTTTAGTATAAATTATCGGTTAATTAGGGCTATAAGCCCTATATAAAATAAGTTTACACAAAACCCAATCGACATACTGTCAGTTTATAGTACCTACATACAGCCCTATTTTTCGAATAAAAGAACAACAGAAGTGGTCAATGAGGTTGTTATTTTTTCAAAAAATGCACTATTGGCATAAAAGTTCAAACAGCAGTGTCATCACATAGAAATACAAATAAAATTGTGATGACAGTCATTATTCTGTGAATTTCCGTTTCCGATTGCGATGTTTTTCCGAATTCAAGATATCAGTTTTCATAGTGACAAAACCTTTGAAAAATATATTTGCTAATCTCTTACAGACAGAATATGAAGAAGAAATGGGGTTGCTGTAATGAAAGAGATCATGTAACACCTGAAATATTTTTGTCCTAATCGCGCAAGTTTGTTTGTGTTTTTTATAAAATGAAAAACATAACAAAGAAAATTCAAGTAAATTCTCCGACGGAAATTTAAGCTTCCCTCTACTAACTAAATGAGTAAAGCATGAGCTGTTACTGTAGTCTGCGCTTACTGTAGGAAATGTATCCGATGACGATTGATTTTCTTGCTCACCTTCTTTAAATTCCACGTATCCGCAAATGTAGAATAAAGACGTCTTTTCATCTACCGTCAGTGCTTCTGCATGAATGAAAATTTCATCTATAGTCTCAAGCTCTTCGTCGCTTACATCGGACTGACAGCAGTCAGAATGGATATGTTCCGCTTGCACAGTCTCAGTAATGGCGTACTTTGAGAAGAGTGCCAATCTGCGAAGTTCAGCAGTGTTGAGAATCTGCTCAAACCCAATAAGAAAGTTGCCGCCGCTGGCCTGACGGTATATCCCAAATTCGCTTTCTAAGGGATCTGTTTGGAACATTCCCATCAATACGAATCTACATGCATTGTCATTCAATGTTTTTTTGGTCATTGTCGCAAGAGCATGAATTGTCTGACAAAGAGCATCACGCGTAATGGTGGTAAGTGATTTAATACGGCCAACAGCACTATTTCCTGGCATTTTGGAAATTGAATTGGCAAAGTTCTCCAAGAATTCTAACCTTGGATCACAAGGTTCACTGAAAGGTTTACGATCAGGATCGTTGAGAAATGTATGCGTCTCAGGGTTCTTGACGTTAACTATTTTCCAGAAACGCAACACCAAGGACACGAATTTTGCTGTGTCCTGTTTCCCGTCTTCGACTAATGCCGCAACGGTTTTATCATGAAAAACGTTAACAGCTAGTGAAACTTTCTGTAGATCAAATGATGAAGGGAAACAAGAATCACAACTCAACTTTGTGCGTCGTACAATATTGCATGACTCTTTTTTGTAGATGCCAACGACATCTGACCACTTGGCTTTAATATCTTCAGAATCTGGTGATTGGATGCGAATTTTTTTCATTTTTTCGGATATCCAGTTATTTCGTATGGACTTGAGTAAATGAACGCTATCGAATAACAAAAAGAAGTCTGTGTCAAGGGACGAATGGTGACCAAGCCAAGGTTCATCGTCAGATTTTCTAAGAGACTGAAAAACTTTTCGATTAGTTGAATGACAATCACAAATCAATGCGAAGACTTCGCTGTCACATTCTGAGATTATCTTGAATATGTCCAATAATATTTTGAGCAAAAATTCAGATGTCAAGCAATGAATAGGCACCAATCTGATAACGAAACTTTCTTTGGTCATCAGTGGTTTTGCCATGACTGCTAGCACTGTCTTCGCGACTTTTGTATTATCATCTTCGGCCCAACCGATGACATGTTTATTTCTTTATCTTACAGAAGGTTTTATGTAAACCTCGTCATATAACAAACATAGTTTGCGTTGTAAACCTGCGAAGCCTGATAAAACAGTTTGCAAAGTTTCTTTCGCAGCCTCAATAGTTCCAATCTTGGTGGAGCAATGGATATGACCTTTAACAGTATTTCTACTCGGTAATGTTAATATATTACGAAATGATTCATACGTCTTTCTTCCATTTAGCATTTGTTCAGTTGAAAGTTTTAAAGTAGATGAAGAGTATTCATGCGGTTTCACAACAGTATACAATAACTGTCTCAATAAAAACCGTTGCTTATCACTACACTCTGCATTATCACATAGTTCTATAATAGATTCTGCATCTCGAACTGTATGTTTTAACAAAGAATCAACATCAAGAGAAACATTTTGTGCTCGAGCAACTATGGCTTCAATTTGTGAATAGCTATTTGCCTTACATTGAAATCCTAAAAGATCACGGATGTCAATTTGATTGCGGAAATGAAAGGCTCTAGTATGAAAATTAGAAGAAATACGGATCGACAAATCTGCTAGATCACCAATTAGACGAGATAGAATGATGAAAGAGTCATCAGGACTTACTGTCACACACAATTTGTTCACTTTCACGAAGTCAGATGTCTGAATGGATAATGTGAAATCATTCCATGCCGGTAACTTATCCCGCTTTTGAAACTCTTCCCATTCGTCAGGAATTGTTCCTCTGGTGGTCAGACTAACCTTTCGCGACTCAATATTCCGGGAGGAAGGAGCACTCCGTAAAACTGATGGCGGGCAATTGAGAAAAATCGACGGTGGATCTCGGGGACGTGAAAAGCGAGTTGTCTGCAACATCTCCGCATTTGATGACCAGTGCTTGGCACACACACCAATATTTCTGGTTACTTTCGTGACTCGATTCGGTAGAGCGTCAAGCCATCTCTGTCGCTCAGCTTCATCGGGTGGGAAACCGAAGACAGTCACTTTTTTGCTAGTGGAGTCATAATTGGACTTACAATATCCAACTGTAAATTTACGTGGCATTACGTCGGTCGAGATGCAGTAGAAAAAATGCAATGGAATATGACGAAGACACAGTCAGCTAGATGGACAAGCTATAGTCGACACAACACGATTAACTCCATCGAATGACTGCTGAGAGTAGGACGGGGTCAAGTTACGGCGCAGCATCAACTCGGTGATATGTGCACTGCGAGGCGTCGGTGGAGGAAATCGTTAACAATAACCTTCCTCAATCCTCGTGTAGAGAACAATAACAACGCAACAGGCAACGTCTTATGATAGAAATTTGTCACCATTCCTGTCGTGTAACTTAACCAATGTACTTAATCGGTGCAATTCTTAATCAACATGGAGTATCGGAACTTCAGATAACCAGCCTACATTAATTTCCCTACTGAATCGCTACCGAACGTCCTGGCCATAGTATTATTTATAGAAGTCCTTGCATAAGGTTATCGTGCGAAAAGTGAAAGTGCAGTAGATGCAGCGGGTTATCATGCAAATAATTCATTTCAACACGCGAAGCGTTATGTCAGCGGTTACTGTATATATACCTTACTGATTGTTTCATAAAAAATGGATCACCCTTAAACATCGCCTTAACTTCAACTTTGTCTAACTCCGCCAAACTTGAACGAATTTCTCTGAAATTTGGAAGATATGTCACTTGTGCTTACTAATATCATTGTTGGAAATTTCAAGCATGAATATTGAGTTGTTTTCCTGTTATAGATAAAAAGTAGTAGATAATTTGATCTTCATTTAGCAATGTTGCACAAAATCATACCTCACTCTTATAAAATTACATTTGTTTCCTTTGTTATGTAATATGTTGTTCTACAAGCCAAAAGCTATCAAGCAAAACAAAAATAAAGAAAATCGGTCAATCAGAGCCAGTATAGCAACATTATTCATCAACAATAATGTAACTGCTACATGTGATTAACTGGACTTCATGTTCCATAGCTTCCTGACTTCGTTGCGGTGGTGTTGGCAGCACTCCTGATTGCTTTCAGCTAGAAATCTATCTCTTACCGGTTGAAAACAATACACAGCACAAATGAACAATAACGAAATCGCATTCACAAAAGGAAAAGTGTCAGCCTTGCCAGAACTAGGGTTTTCTGATGAGGCATCAGTCCGTCTGAAGAATAGTGATGGTCGATTGAGATTATGGATAAAATCTGATCAGGAAATTCCGAGACATATACATCGTCCCCGGGTACAAGGTGGTGCGACTCTACTGATTTGCGCTGGAATTTGGACCAATGGCCGCTCTGACCTTCACATACAGCAAGGAACCATGAATTCTGAACGCTATGTGAATGTTTTACGAATGAACATTGGCCAAATGACAGATCAACTTGGTGATCCATCGACTTGGTTATTCATGGATGATAATGCTACGTGTCACAGGAGTAGTAGAGTCAACTTATGCAAGTCTCAATTAGGGCTTAGGACATTATCTTGGCCAGCTCGTTCTCCTGATCTGAATCCCATAGAAAATGTATGGAGTATTCTAAAACGTAACGTTCGTCGTTCACTGCTACCTACAGATGACGTATCACAACTTACGTCACTGTTAAAAAGAGAGTGGAGAAAGTTAGATCAGTCAAAAATCAACGCTATCATCGAATCAATGCCTAGACGAATTGGTGATGTCATTGACAATAAGGGTAGGGCCACAAAATATTAGCTTCTTAAGAACCGTTACTGTATCATAGCTTATCAGATTATGTAAGGACATTTAAATATATTAGGGACATGAATACATTGTTCCTTCTTCTCGAGAACGAAGTTAGCATAAAGCAAAAAATTCTTCAGTGGTGTAGTTCTCTTCGAAATTTTTTTAGGGCCATGAAATAACATCATAAATGCTTTCTGTATCATACTTATGTTTTATTTAGTCAAATTTTAGGATGATCCACTTTTTATGAAACGGACTGTAGTAAGGTCCACTTACTCCCAAGTCATTCTTGACGCCTCTGTCCATTCCAGACGTCCTTCCAACATGACGATCATTCAGTGTGTAAATGGCATCTCCACTAAATACGTAAGTGTAATCTAAAAGAAAAGAGTAATCTATTTAGTCGTAGATGAAATATAATGAAAGACATCCACTCACAATGTGCTCTATTATCTTTTCCAGAAACGACGACAACTGCCTGCAGCTCATAAGTGTAGTCGTGAAGTGAGAGGTATCTATATAAAACAAAGAATTAAGCATTATCATAAGTATTTTATAATTGCAATGATTTTAAAAATACATTGAAATTATTATTATGTTATTTAAAAATGCCTTTGAAGGTCATTACATATTTTCAATCAACGTTTTGAATTATTAAAATATGCACTATCATTTAAAGCAGGATTTCTCCCAAATACAATGCAGTTCATTTAAGCGACCTAGGACATTTGATCGTAGAAGTGAGCAGCTCATGGCATGTCTGACAATACTAAATTAATTCAAATGTTATCTGCCGTGTCCTATTGAACGATTTTCAGCTATTAATTACTATCGATTTCACTTTGAAGAGTATAGGATCTCACTTTCTGTGCGCACTAAGTAATTTTGAAGAGAGCGAGAGAGAGAGAGAGAGAGAGTGTCATGAAAGTTCTTTTCTGATAAAACTTTCTGATAAATAAGTCCTGAGCAAATGAATAATCCCAATATTCTAATTTTTTCATTCTACAAGTGTAGGCTATTCATCAAATGATGAATGGCACCATTGGTGAATGACACATAGAGGTGCCTATACGCGTAATCACATAGCGATCGATTGAGGAAATAATTTTGTTTGGTGAGTAAAAGAAACTTTGATAAGTTGAAGTTGAAAATCCATCTCTAATAAGTTCTGAAAGTGCAAGTTTGTGACCTACACTTATCATTTGATAGCGGCACGTGATGTACATGTTTGGAGTTATGAAGCAGCAGTCTTGAGAGCAGAGCAAAATTGTATAATAACGTCTATCGAAGACAAAGAGTTCAGTGACACTAAGTGATAATAGTTATAGTGCACATGTTATACAGGTTAAAAGGCAGGAAGTGGAAGTCGTAAAAACAGCGAAATTGCGTAATAACGGCGCATGAAAGACAAAGATATGTCAGTGATATTTGAAGTACAACGATATTGGGACATCAAGCCACTTTCATTAATCACATGGTTGATTCGTAGAAGTTGCAACTTACCTTGATGAGTAAATGAAGTGAGACTCTGAAGGTTTGCGGGATAAGATGACAGTCAGCACAGCAGGGGTATCCGAACCAATGCTAGTTCGGTGGATGCCTCCTGATATTTTTCCACAGAAGGAGCAGGTGTAATTCCTGAAACAGGTGAAATATGATACAATCTAGTCAATTGGTCATGCGTTGTCGAATACTTACTCAACGATACTTGTTCCTTGAAATGAATCCAAACATTCCTCAATTGTTAGAGTATCTTCGGAAGGTTGACAATGAACTGCGAAATCCATATGTTCTTTAACCTGAGGGAAGTGACACATGCTTCAAAAATGATAATTTATGAGCAAAATATGGCAAAGAATGCATTACGCGTGAATGGCAAAAGTTACTAAGTTAAAGACTACCGTATTTCTTTGAATAAGAGACGCGTCTCTTATTTTTTTCAGATCCCTGATTGATGCGTCTCTTATTCAAGGGCGTCTCTTATTTATCAAATGTTCAAGTTTTCATTCTTTCATTAGAAAAAGATGTCTTAGTTTTTTGCTACTATTCTCTTAGGTAACCTTTGCATTCCTCACTTAGGCCTATGTCATGGGCAAATTTCGCCAGTAATTTTTCTTACATATATACGCTTTATCATAATTCAGATATTTTGGAAATGAAAGGAGTTTTATGGTTTGTAGCAGTGGCGGCTTTAACGATCATGCCCTTCATGCTCAGCATGACGAAGTATTTTGTCTAATTTTCCTCCACACGATGTCAACCACAACGATGCCAACGATGTCAACCACAAGAAAGGGAAAGTTTTGAATCAACAAAAAAAACTTCCAACATCATTTGATTACATTTGACAACATTTGATTACTATGTCAGATCATGTTGCTGTGACATTAAGGTTATACTCAATTAAGATTTATCAAGTAGCTAACTTGTTCTAAAAAATTCAGGGGAACGCAAGTCAATTCGAGCATACCTCACTTGTTATTGGCCGGATCATCTGACGGGAGAACAATAGCAAAATCTGCGGATGATGATTTTCATACTCCATCTCATGCCGTGGACGGGAAGCACAAATGATACGTATAGCTCGTTTCAACCAACTAACGGTAGCTGATTGGACGGCAATCTGCTGATTTTATCGGTGTAGTGAGATCATGAGATGTCTCGAGTCTCAGTTGCACGATTGAAACCCCATCGAATTGACTTCCTTTATAAGTAATTTAATATCTTCCAATGTTAATACAGCTTGTGATTTTGTGCGATTGACGGTGTTTTTACTATCTTAAATGCATGCTTCAAATAACTAGAACTTGAATATTATTTAATATACATTATCTGGTGATTAAATTTAGCCGTGGTCTTCTACATGCTTGCATATGTAGATAGTCTAGGAGCAAATAGTATAATAGGCTATGCATGCATCAGATTATCATCGGATGTACTCAAACATACAAATCATGTAGCCTACGCCTGGAATTTTATTTTAAGCGTATTTTGGCTGATACAGTATGTAGATCATTAGAATTATGCCTAGCCCTACACCATATTCACTGGATTACCTGATGTGAAAAGTAGGCGGCTTGCATGTTTGAATTATAATTAGGAAAGGGCAAATGCAAATGGAATGAGATTAAAATTTTGTTCATCGAATTCGTAACTGTTTCTTAAGTTGCATGATATTAAGCTACATTATGCTACATCAGTTGCATGGTTAAAAATCCTCGTATGATAGCTGTCACACATACTTTTTTCCTCATGATGCGAAAAAATTGATGAGCATGACCTAACAGAAATCCATAGAGCCGCCACTGGTTTGTAGTAGCATATCTTGTAGACTCATCTAATACATTCATATACAAGTAGACTAGATCTGAATTTACCGAAACGAAAATACCGATAATCAAGTAGTATTTACAGCAAAAGTTACCGACCGGTACATGACTCCAAATGCAAAGGAAGCTACCGTATAATGCCTCCTTAAATGGTAGATGAAGTAACCTTAAGTAGGCCTGCATCTACGTATGTACAACATGCATGTACTGTACTGCATGTACAACAACAAGAAGCCTTATATATTATACAATATTGGTCATCATACCCGGTATTTACTAGTAGACTGACTTATTTTACAAAGATAAGTAGGCCTAATAATCGCTCAGGCGGATGTAGGTACCACATTACAATAGCCTGCATGTAATATGTCTATAGCAGTCTATTTTTTGTACATCTGTCTCTTATTCAAGGGCGTCTCTTATTAAATTTATTCCTCTCACGGATGCGTCTCTTATTCGAGGGCGTCCCTTATTCAAGGGCGTCTCATATTCAAAGAAATACGGTGTCTTAGAACACAAAGTTAAACTACAAGGAAGTGATTGATTAAATAATGCATAGAATGATAAACTGCAAAAGCTGCAGTAGACGCATATTTGAAACAAACAGAAAAATTTTTATTCATCTGCCATGTCATGGTTGCGGTTTAACTATATATACATGCGGCAGATAAACACTTTGGCATACGAAGGCTTTGTGGAAACAGTAATTATGAAATTCCGCATGGCATAACGGCATAATGTAGCTGTCAGGTGCATGTATGTAGAAGACCAAATGGAGTATCCAATACAAAACTCCTTGCAATTGTCCAATTATTTATTAAAAATCTAATTAAAATTATTTAGCACTCTTCAAGACATTTAGAAAAGATAAAATGCAATTAATCAATGAAACGTAATTGATTTTGTTGATTGAACTTACGCCTTCATATTGACACAATTGGCAGCTGGTATAATTCTTGAATGTGACACACAGTGGGTCCTCAACATTGCAGTCAAATATCTGAAAAAGACGCAAATGAAGCTGATTTTCAGTATATTTTATGTAATTTTTCACTATCTTACTGCATTGAAGAACGGAAGTAGAAATCTATATGCAAATTGAAGTCCATCTTGCTGATGGTTAGGGTTCCAATTAAAATGATGACATACCGAACTCTGAAAAGTTGAAAAGAAATAGTGAGAACAATGGAGCTAATGAAGGTTTTGTACTGACTTCAATAATACAATAAAATATTTAGAATGAATCAAAATCAGTCTGCGTATTATGATGTCTCTATAGCTCAGATTTCACTCATCAGATTGGTGTTGATCCATTCAAATGTATTTCGTATATGGCTTCTTCAAAGATACTTAAAGATTGATTTATATTTAATATGAATCATTACATTGGAGGTAAAACTAATGATTTGAAATACCATCATGAAAACACACGGGTCCTTGATCAAACTCCTCCCATGAATAAACCCACATATGGGGAAATATTTAGTGATTAGTGAATTTCTTATCGTATTCAATGGTGAAGGTGTCTCATATTACCTGTTTCTGGAAGATATGAAATTTTTGTTATCAGCTTTACTCAAATATTGAATATAGAATTTTTCATTAATGCACGAAACTGCTTCTAGACTTACATTGCATTAAGGACATAAATGTTTCGATGGTCATTGCTGTTTGTGAAACAAGGAATATATATCATGGGAAATAATGAAAATAAAAAAATAGTTAAATACCAAAATTCTTACCGTAGCCACTAGTCGAGAACCATCATCCATGCGTGACTCATTCAAACTTTTGAATACTTGCCAAACATTCTCACAAACATAACTAGGAAGTTCAGTCTTTGTCTTCACAAGCCGATGAATGACTGTTGACTCCTCCAGACGTAAAATGAGACTTCGGTGGACGAAATGAAAGCATTGGACAGTTGAATTGAACCAACAGTTCTTCCCATTACTATTCAACATCCTGAGGAATAAAAGTTGTCATTTTTAATTTGTACTTCCTATAGCGAAAAAACTGTCACAATAATATCTACAGTACTGTTGCATAAAAATTTACGGCAACTCTTTGCCTACTGATTGTCTACCTCACAAACAATTAATTCGATTTTGGATTTACAGACAACACATCTGATACATCACGAGAAATCTGTATAAAATACGAGTATGCGGTAATGATATTCAAAATCAAAGAAAGTGACCTCTCAGACGATTCAGAAAAAGGCTGCTACACGAAACTGATGGTGATGTAGAAATAAGCCTGGAGTGTCAAATGATAAAATTGCTGCTAATAAATTAATAAATCAGATTCAGTTCGATAAATAAATAATCGCACAATAAGAAACGTACAAAAGAAACCATAGGCCAACTGTTATTCACTGATTATTTCCAGTTGCACCGTGTATTGGGCGTGCTAACGAAAAAATGCTGCATTTAGAAAAAGATATAAACCAATCACCTGAAAGAAGAGGAAAATGTGACAAATGAATGTTTCCCACTAACGGAGTTAGGAATCGACAATATGATGTGTCCTCAACTGTCTCCGGAAACGGACTCTTCTTAGCAGTTGCAGTCTCCGAATCAGTTGTTTGGATACGAATGAGAGGTGTTTAGACGGGAGTCACAAAGTTTAACAGTTGTTTGGCTGCGAATATGAGTTGTTTAGAGAAGAGTAACTTAGTTTATCAGTTGTTTGGTTGCGAATATGAGTTGTTTAGACAGGAATAACTTAGTTTAACAGTTGTTTGGTTGCGAATAAGAGTTGTTTAGGCAGGAGTCACAATGTTAAACAGCTGTTTGGATACGAATATGAGTTGTTTAGACAGGAGTCAGCGAGTTTGGCAGTTGTTTGGACACGAATTTGAGTTGTTTAGAGAAGAGTAACTCAGTTTAACAGTTGCTTGGGTTCGAATATGTTGTTTAGACAGGAGTCACTGAATTTGGCAGTTATTTGGTTACGAATATGAGTTGTTTAGAGAAGAGTAACTTAGTTTATCAGTTGTTTGGTCGCGAATATGAGCTGTCTAGACGGGAGTCACAAAATTTGACACTTGCTTGGGTGCGAGTATTAGTAGTTTAGACAGGAGTTACTAAGTTACTGAGTCCAACGGTTGTTTGGATGCGAATTTGGGATCGTTGCATGTGCCTAAATTGTGTCGTTATTTCCAATATTTCAGTTCATGAACTTGTTTTGTTCTTATAATTAACTATTATGCAATGGGAGATCACGGAGTGGTTGAGGAACACTGGTGCATCAGTGGCCTGGGTGAATGTGACAGTTGTTTAGGTTATGATGAGTTAAAATGTATATATTTACATTGAAAAACCAGAACAACTGAGACATGCTCTGGTTAGTGAAACAGCACTATTTATATATTTCACGAAACTTGGTAACATACCGAGCTTAGCTTTGAAAATCCCTTCGCCAATTTCAATAACATAAAAATCTCCATCCTTAGGGTTACAGATCCCGTCAACTTTTCTTTTGTACATGTCTTTATTGAGAAAGACATGTTGAACTTTCAGAAATCGTGCATTATTCTGCGCAACTAATTTCTGTTTCTCTTCGTTAGATAAAACCATTATCGCCTGGAACTATGGAACAGCTGATTTCTTTCATATTTAAATAAATATTTTTGTAATGATAAAGTGTAATTATAACAAAAAGTTGTTTTTTTTTACTAAATAAGAAACGAATTAATTAATGAGACTACACATGTGGTAAATATGTAATGTGTTATGAGGAAATACATGAGTATTATATTTTAAAGCGCGAATTTGAATCGGTAAGCATGTGCTTTTGTTTACCTCGTTTGGATTTTACTACGTTCCCAGTGAGGAACAATACGCATGGGTACTCCGTAAACGCGTATAAGGAATGGTACAGTCCATAGCTATTTCAAGTCAACCTACAAACTGCTGTAGTGCTTCACGAAAAGATTCTACCCACCATCAGAACGATCGTAATCCAAGACCAGCTGTGAGGCAGTACAGCATTAATCAAGACCAATGTGTATGATGAAGGTCGATCTAGGTTTCTAGATAACGTCCCAAAAATGTGAAGCAATAGTGATAATCTGATCTCCCCTTTGGTTTCCCAAACTGAGGAATTCTCTCCAGTCTGATAAACAAAAATCGATAATTTAAATCTTGAGACGTACGATAACGAACTGTCATTTTGCAGAGGAGATGAATAGAAATGAAGAAATATTGTCGAGAAGGAAACCCCTAAATCTTTAGTATAGATCTGCTTGACCCACGGTCTTTTCTTTTGACGAGATGTGATCTTTACTAAATAGTCCAAGAAGCAATTTCTTCCAAATTTGTAGAAGTAAAGAGATCAGTTCAAGTACTATGTAAGAAAAAAGAAATTCCTGCCGACCACATTGGATCTCCAACCGATCGTCGACAAGCATCTGACCTGACCCACGAGTTTCCCGTACCATGATATTCAGAAACAGTAAGGAATTAGATTTTCTTAACATTCGTTAAGTTCTCTGCGATCCTCGAACGTCTACTAGCAGAGTAGGATCGTATTCAACCACCACCAGAACGTCGTCTTTAAAACATGACCCACGGCTATTCAAACTCTACTAAAAACTCGATTTTCTTAATTGTAGCAAGTTGATATCAAAATTTACGAAAACTGCATGTCAAGATATAGTCATCAATCAAGCAAAACAGTGCACCTTGTGAGATGCATGAATCGACGAAGGTGCAGAATCGGGAAATGAACTCCAAATGATGTCGCTGCAGGTTATGAACTGAAAGCATCTGCTTGAGATCCAAGCACACTTCATAAACTAACAATGAAATGTTCATCACAACTAAACAAAGGGATATTAGGTGGAAATAGTTTCCAGAGTGCCTCCAAACGGTTTAGAGTTCCATTGTAGCCAAGCTTGGCAATGTCGATAACTGCTACAATGGAATTGGCCTTCACGATTGATGTCTGTGAGTATGGTAGTCCACCTAGTGATGTAGGGTGATAGAGTGAAAAAAAATGACCGAGGAAGGACTGAAACTATGTCTGATATTTGCGGAAGTCTACCACAGCTTGCTACCTGATTCTGCACAACAAATCTTTCAGTCTGTCGTTCATAACCTTATTCTGCACCTTTGTCCATAAATTTCTTTCAGACAATAAGCAAAATAGTTGTTCATTAAAGTATCAAACTAGAAAATTGATATTGAATCATCAGTGTATATACAATATACATATAGGAAACATGATTCATATGCAAGTTACAATTTACAAAAGGTATTTCTTGGAAATGTTGTCTACATGAAAGAATTATTTACATGAAAAAACCTGAAAATCTCAATATGCACAAAAAGATCTGAAAAATCGTCGTCATCGTTCAGGTATCTTCATACAAAAGTTTTACAAAAGTATTATTGAGAAATGCTGTCTACATAAACGAATTATTTACTAAGAAAAAAATCTGAATATTCACAAAACTAATTAAAAAAATCGTCGTCTTCGTCTAGGTCGACACTGTAGCACTTCCTTTTTCTAGAGCGCTGAGGCTGTTCTCTCCTTGGTTCGAGTTTCTTTGGATCGGGCTTCTTTGGTTCGGGTTCCTTCGGTTCGGGTTCCTTTGGTTCGGGTTTCTTTACTTGCGCTCTCACTACAATGACATTTCTATCTTCAATACTCCTGCCTCGATGGTCACTTTTCTTGAGGATTGACTTGATTTGCACATTGGTTTCATGTACAGATCCTTTCTCTCTGCAGTACAGTAGGAGACGGGAGTTAAACTGAAATATAATAAATAGACATGTCAACACCTTATTTAACTGTTAAACGCACATGTCATCATAAGCAATGAGCATGAGTAGTAAGTAAAACTCCACTTCTGGACCGCGCAAGATGGCCGCCGTCGCTGACGTCCCCCCCTCTGGAACGGCAGAGTGTCGAGGTCGGCCGCCGCGGTGCTTTGGTTCTGACGTCCCCCCCCTCTGGCCGACCGTCGTATAGCGCGCGGTGATGTGGTGTCTAGGTTGGCGTGGTGTGCCGGCCAGGTTGGGAGGGTGGACTGTCGTAGCTCACCTGAAAAAATCCTAAGTGTCAGAGTGGCTTTGTATGGGTAAAATTTTGAAAATTTTCCAAAGTGTGGAATTTCGACCTGGGACCGTCACCAAAACATTTTTCATCAAATTTCACTGACCCCCCCGCGACAGCAGTCTTCTAACTTTGGTTCTAGTGAACGGATTTTGTCTTAAGGCTACTCGTTTGAAAGAGGAGAAAAAACTGCTCGACGACATTTTCTGTTGCGAGTCAATCGGACCAGCCGTTCAAAAGTTAGAGCGGTTACAAGATTTTAGGTCGGAGCTCGCTCACCTGAAAAAATCCTAAGTGTCAGAGTGGCTTTGTATGGGTAAAATTTTGAAAATTTTCCAAAGTGTGGAATTTCGACCTGGGACTGTCACCAAAACATTTTTCATCAAATTCCTCTGAACGAGGGGGGAGGGGGGGTCCGGGAAATTTGATGAAAAATGTTTTGGTAAAGGTCCCAGGTCGAAATTCGGAAGTTTTAAATTTTTCAAAATTTTCACCACACTGGAGCTCTCACACTTAGGAATTTTTTCACTTGTGGCATGTTACATGGCCATGTGCTGAGCCACCCACTTCCCGTGGTCACATGAGAATGGTTCAGGTGTCATATGATAGAGAATGATGAGACGAATCGTTTGCAACAAACCGCATGTCGCTACGATGAATACTTTCGGAGATAGAGCCATTTTAAGTTTTCTTCCGAGCATATATAAACCCCCGACAACGTAAGTCTGATCACTTCATCGAAAGACGAGGTAAGCGACGGTCGTCGCTCTGAGCTCCCGATATCGGGTGTTTCAAAGGACTCTATCTTTTGAAGTAGGCAAGCTATCTTCTTACTTCAAAGTTTGTATGATAGAGTTTATAGTGTCTTTACTACTGATAAAATTTTTTAAAAGTAGTATGAGTAGTAAAATGCGGAATTTTTTAAAAATTCTTAATTTTCAGTTTTTTCAAAGTTTTAACATATAGACTAAGGTTTTCAAGTATCCTGAGTTCAAATCTGCTATCAGATTTGAAATTTAACTAAAGCTAAGGCAGCTTTGAGGGGTTAGATCCCAGCTACTGATCACTACCTTTGACTCGGCGTTCCTGTTACCCCTTCGGGGCAGTGACAATGATGTCTTCAGCTGTAAATAGCGGGTATCGGGGAAGATCTCTCACTTCCCTAGTGATCAGTACAAGGCCTTCGGGCTGTCGACGGGATCGAGTGCCACTCACTACACTCAAATCTATCATTCCTGACTAAGTGTAATACTTTAGGAATATGACTGTATTACATGATTCCAAACTTATACAAATTTCATTATCTTACAGTTAACAATAAATCAGGCATGGCAAACGATAAGAATCGTAAATATCACATCAAAATGTGCTCATGTGGGCGAATTAATCGCAGTGCGGACGCCAAGGCGCATGTGAAGAAGGCGGGCACCGGCCACATGATTATCTTGAATAGGGTTGCGTGTGTGAAGTGTAGAGTGCTGAAGGGTGATGAGGATGAGGCGCGTTTCTACAGAGTGCATGCTGACTGTAGTGGTGGTTTAGTGAGTGACTTGAGATTTACGCAGTTGATTGTGGAAGAGAGGGAGCGAATGTTGGCGATCGAGCGAGAGGGTAAGGTTGAGAATGTTGTTGAGAATGTTGTTGAGAATGATGAGTTGGCGAGAGCGGTTGCGTCGTTGGAGGCTGCGATTGAGCGAAAGAGAGTGCTTGAGAGTGATGATGAGGATGATGTGGATTTAGATAGGGAGCGTGTGAGGAAGCGTGTGAGGAAGTTGAGCTCTTCGTCGTCGGAGGTGTCAAACATTGTGATCACCGACCCCCCGAAGAGCTCATCTTCCCCAAAAGTGAAGAGTGGTGGGATTCGTGTGCAGTCGATGAGGTGGTTGAAGGATGAAGAGAAGAGGCATGTTTCGCAGCAGATGGCGCATGATTTGTTGGTTAATAAGTATGAGAGTTTGAAGAAAGTGAAGGATGAAGTTGTGAAGGAGTTGGATGAGTTGAAAAAGAAGGAACTGAAGTCGAAGGAGGTAGCGGATGAAAATATTAGAATGAGGCGTAGTGTGACTGATTTGAAGAATAAGACGCGAGAGTTGGAAGAGAAGAATGATGAGTGTGAGAAGAGGGCGAGTGCTGCGGAGAGAAGAATGAGAGATGCAGAAGCGAAGTTTGAGGAGATGATGAAGGAGATGAGTGTGTTGAGAGCGAGGAATGTTGAGTTGGAGAGGACTGTGGCTCGGCGGGATGATGAGAGGCAGGCGTATGAGAAGTTGGAGCGCATGAGGGATGAGTGGGAACGTGTGAATGAGGATCGTTTGTTTGAGTTTCACATCCCTATTCGGGATAATCATTTGGCCCGCGAAGTACTCGTCAATCAAAATCTGGACGAGTCCATCCTATGTTATAACGGCCATCCGACGAAAAAATGTCTCCATGCCAGCCTGAGAATGCGCGGCCATCTGCACAAATTTTCTATTCGGAAGCGCGCGAGACTGCCAAAGGATGGCTAACTTGGTAAGTGAAAAAGTAAATAAGATAGTATATCCTATTCTAATACATATCATTTTCATTACAGATCTTTGCCCGCCTTCACCACCCCATCACGTCACTCCCGAGAACGAACCATCGGCTCTCTTAAGGGCCACCTAGGGGCAAGACATGATAGAACCTCCACGCGGTTTGCCCTGGGCAGTCTTCGGACTGGCGAATACTATCATTAAGTTGAATCTGCTATCAGTCAACTTGAACGTTGCAAATGAAGTTCGGTGTAATACTTCCTTTCGACGGGCGTTCCTGTAAAGGGCGGCGGTGAAACCCGTAGCTATGTATACCGCAAGGGACATTCGGCAATGGTCAATCTTGTTAAACCTCTCTGCGTCATGTTTGCAAGTGATTGCCTCTGTCTCAACGTAGTATGCATTCGCGCCAGGGCGACATTTAGCCAACTGTCGAAGGTTGCCTAAAACTTTCCATTGCATACGTTATGGGAACCATGAGTTCTACCTGTCTCTATCAATGAGACGAATTGATGAATGGAATGAAATGGGAGGACACTCACGCGCCACACGCAACATAACACACTTCTCTCTTCCGTAGTCTAACAAGCTCTTTACACATGGATCGCAGTCGATTGCTATCCCTGTATCAGAAGTGTAAGCTATCTTAATTTTATTTGACACTATTTCATCCATCATCATCGTCCATATGAAATGTTTTAAGATTTACAAGTTAGACTAAGCGTGCTACTATTTCCAAATGAAAAAGTATACATGGTTAAGTCATCCACTGAAGCCCATCCGTAGTCTAACAAGCTCTTTACACATGGATCGCAGTCGATTGCTATCCCTGTATCAGAAGTGTAAGCTATCTTAATTTATTTGACACTATTTCATCTACCATCATCGTCCATATGAAATGTTTTAAGATTTACAAGTTAGACTAAGCGTGCTACTATTTCCAAATGAAAATGTATACATGGTTAAATCATCCACTGAAGCCCCATTCAAGTAAGTCAGTATGAAAGCAAAGATAATACGAAATAAAAATTTATTATGGCATGTATTTCAAAAGGTCTTCATCGTCAATATCGTCCCAGAGTCTGGCTTCACATAGATAACAAAAACAGTTCAGTTGCTTTAATCGTTCTTCCACTGCGAGCCTCACTTTGTCAATATACTCCCACTCCTCCATAGTTCGTGGCTGGGAGTTAGGGGTGTATCACTCCCATAATTGGTGGAGGAATTTCGTGCTAGTGATCTCCATCACATCGTCAGTATCGTACTGGAGATACTTCCACCTCACGCCTGTTAAGTCGGGACACTCCTTCTCACATACACTCTCTTCGTTGTCCGCTGGTAATAACACCTTCTCTACCTTCGTTGGAGCGTTTGGTGTTGAGGATGGAGAAGAGAATTTTGTGTTTGGTGTTGTCGCAGGGCTTGTCATGTTGACTGTGAATAATAACTTTGAAATGTTTTCTAATTCTTAAGTATCAACAAGCAACCAATCAGAATGAACAGCCAATGAAATGATGAATATGAAAGTATATATGTAAAGTGACATTCGTGTCATTTCACTCTGTCTTTGTGACATATAAGTGAAGTGTACTCTGACGAATTCTATATTTGAGGCGTACGAGTAAACTGCTCTCTCGTGAAGTCTCTATCTTGTTGAAGTATCAACCTTAAACTCGATTTCGTTGAAATGGTAAGTTGAAAATTTCTTCACTCATCTCCGTCAAACGTGTGGTTAATAGCATCTTCCTCAATTTCAGCCATCAACTTCATCA
>CAJQUW010010029.1:0-10086 GCA_907163375.1 Prostheceraeus crozeri
CACAGTGGTGGCTATGCACCATGAAATTTGGGTCAAAAAAAATGACTCTTTTGTCAAGATTAACTTTGTTCTCTGTTATATATTCTGGAAAACTAGATATCGAGGAGAATCCGATACTTTTTTATTGCCAAGTCAATATTCTTCTTTCGGTTTAAAAAGCTGTCTATGCAGCATCTGAAGTTATGAAAAAAAATTTTCTCAATTCGTTACGTTCTCCATCGGATACTGTATCAGGAAAATATAGTCTAAGTATTCCATCAATGTTTGAACACGCACATTTATTCAGCGGAATAAAGAAATTAAGAACGATAAATGCATCATTACTATGCTGAAATATAAGTATGTTAGAGCTTACTTAAAAACGGTTTAAGTATGCTCATCTTACCCTTTTCAGCCATTGCTGCTACGACCAAACGAAAGTCAACAGCTTTAGATTAAATGATCAAACATGGTTTTCGCAGTTGTGTTTAGAACAAGATTCTTAACTGTTGATAACGAAATATTTTTTGACCGCAATTGACCGCTATTGACACTTGTTTTATGTGAAGCAGTATTGTTATCTTCCCTAACATCATATCAAATAATTTGTCTCACTGATACCCTAACATTGCGAGGGATAAACGCGATGTATTCGCTATATAGATAACTTGCATGACAAATTCTGTTCAAAATGCAGTCATAGGCCTAGTGAACAAAATTTTCTATTTATCAATCAACGAAAAGGATATCAAAAAATGTTCATCCATCGTTCTCTCTGCACTTGATAGAATGACTGTCATCCCTTCTCCTTGGCTCCACATCGATATAGTGAAGTGTCCCAATCATTCATTGCAGATGGTTGCATTTTGGCCTTCAGGGAGCAGTTGCTCGGACTTTGAGGATCGGACTTCAGCCATAATCTGATTAGGCTAGTTCATCCCAAATTGTTGGAGCTGATTGTTTTTTCTGGTCCGATGATGTTAGTCGATAGGATCTAAGAAATTTGTGTGAATTGTTTTCCAATCCTGTTGCTCGGTGTACTCATCCAAGTCCAAACCCCTGGTATTGTTTGCTTTCTACAAGCCTCGCCAAACCATCGGAGCGAGGAAAGAGTATGCTAGTCGGTTGGTGGGACATTTATCCACTGAACTCTATCACAATTGTCGAAGACGAGTGTTTCTGTGGAGAATCGCAATTTGTACTAGGTTTCCAAGGAGAAAGCCCTCGTATATTCGTTCGTGTTCATCACACGGACGAGAGCTTAGTGTATACAACGCACACTAGATCCAAATTGTGCGACAAATCAGTTCTCTCAGAAGAATTCTGATGACGTTCAGGTACGAAGCCGACCAACACTTCGGGTTATTTTGTTAGATTATCCCGACATGTATCAACACTTTGTTGACGTTGCCGCCTTTTCCTGTAGGATCGCCGGTCGAAATCGATAGGGGATACTTGTTGCCTTCATGAGGCTAATCTTCTCTACCGTCGTAGCTTGGGCAATTCATGAAGTTGGGTGTCTGAAGGAAGTCGAGCACCATGAATTTCGACCTGTGGAATCTGATCCAAAGGACGAATACCAGCACGGAGAAAATTGACAAGTTTGAGAATGAAATCGAATGACTCGCAGAAGGTTACAGTCGGAAGTGGATCTGACATGGTTGATATTTACTATGTAGAAGGGGCTTCTTGTGTCAAGCCTCTTGCGATCTACATAGGTCTTGCTGACGTGTTCTCACTTTTCCATCTTCTTGGCGAAGTCTTTCGAAGTCACGTCTGGGTTTCAGCACAGTCACGATTTATGGCGAAGCATCGTTTCTATGTCAAGATTTCCAGTACCTCGACCACGCACGCGGTTTCCTGTCTGTTGTGCAGAGGAGGAGAGTAGGCGCCGCCCAATCCGCTCAATAGTAGTGCACGCATCTTCGCGTCAATCATGGTCATTTCTCCCGTAACAGAGATGGTGTATGTGCGATTCGGACATGTTCTATCTTCATGGCGCTCACCTTTGAACGTTCTTCAACTGCTTCTTTTACACTTACCAAGTTACCATAAAGTTCCTTACCAAGGAGAAGGAAAAGTGGACGTTGTGAGAAAGGCGACGCCGGTTTGGGTTCTTGAAATACACTTCTTCCAGTGTCCGTTTCTTCTATCTTCAAAATCGCAGAACATGAACAGTAATGATGTTGGTGAGTTTGTTCGTTGTTGTCTTGGTGATAAATACCGTGAGCGCCAGATCCATCTACACCATCCTTGATGTACACAGTTAGTCGAGTAGCTGTCTCCTGTTTAGTATGAAGGGATAACAGCTGTCGTATAGAGTCATATCAACCTTCAACAGAATCAAATATAGCTGAACAAAACACCCAGAAAGGGGCGGTGTCTGCTTCGCAAGATCTGTGGAAGTGACTCTCGCGCTCAGCCTGGCGAAACACAGTTTTCCAATGACTCAAATTTCAGTCGTTCTGTCATTAGCTAGAACTTTCTGAAAGACACTGATAACTACCACGTCCAAGATTGAGTCTATGTTTCAGGCAAAAATGCTGGGTTTCGCAGTGGAACGACGTTGCTCTTCTTCTCCTCCACTGATTAGTTGATCACCAGATGACGATGTATCTCGCTGAGAAGTATAGTTGGTCTGTTTTTGATCACAACGCCGAGAAGTTCGTTTAGATAGAGTCACTTTATTCTTCCACGCCATGTTTCGAAGGTAATCAATTATAGGTTTAGTTCTGTTGTAACGTTGATCCTCTCTCCTATAATCCACCAGTGAGCGAGGTTGGTATATGGCTTTCCGTCAGCTGACGTGTCATTCTCCACAATAGCTGTCACTCTCGACTTTCATAACGTAGCAACACTTCATCAAATCCTGGGGTATTTGGATCGCAAACTAGGTAAGTCTTTTCCGAAAGAAGATCTGTAACGCGCATTGTAAACTTCCTCAAATTCCACACATCTATCTCCAAGGTCGTTCTTTTCGATCACTCGCTTGGCCAGATCTCTCTCTGGTACTGCAGGTAAAGCGGTTGACACTTTCAGTTCATCGTAGGTAGAAGTACTGATAAGTCAGAATAGGTAAGCACCTTCAAATAGCTCGACGCATGTTCGCCATACACAAGTCCGTAAGTGGTAGCTTTCCGACTCCAGGTAGTGTATACGTGTAGCTATATGTAGTATATAGTGAAATATGGTTATTTCCCCATATGGAATTCTTATTGGTTGTTATCTTCAGGGCTTCCACAGAGTTTTAAAAATAGGCATCACCTTCTAGAAATCTGTGATACATAAAAATGTTGATATCCCAGGGGCAATCCCAGAGTTAAAAATAGAGCATAACTCGAATACCAATACCCTTCTAGAAATCTTGAGTACCCACTTTCGAAGCATTACTGATAAAAAATGTCAAGTTATACTACCGGAAATTCTACCGAAACAAACGATGGAAAGGAAAATGCTAAGCTAAAAAATTAAAGGGCATATAATCTGGGTAATGTAATCAGACGGATTGACATGTTTCTTATGTTGATTGTATTTTAATTTTCTTCCTCTTTTCTTAGTACACCCATGTCAGAAAGTGTGTGGCTCACTATCTTCGTATTCAGCATGCGACAAACTATTATTGGTTAAGTTATCAATTGTAGATTTTGTACATATTCATTCGATTCTTGGTAAAATTATTAAAAAGCTATTAATGGCCTGAAGTGTCACAGAAAGGCAAGTTAGCCTAAATACATCCAATTTGCGGAATAACTATCAGTTGTAGTCCATCAATTTGTTAAAAAATGAAATCCTCATAAAAAATACCCTATATACGTCGAAATCAAGTCATCAAGTGAATTTTCGCGCAAATTTCATAATCACCCTATCAAACGCCCCACTGTGTGTCAATTCTTCGATGACGTTTACCAACCCGTTCAGAATTAATCACCATACGGTATATATCCAATATTGAAATGTCTTTTGATCAAAGATTAAACCGTCTAATTAGATTCTCAGGACCATAAATAGACTTATTCAAAAATTGGATTATGATTTTCTATCAAATTTCATGTGTATTCACTCATATATCCGATAATATGCGGTTATTTTGTGTATTAATGAAAGCGTACATCTAGCTGAAATCTTAGTTACACTGGAAGCCTTTCAGAACATATCCGATCTTCTCAGATCTCCGAGAAGATCTTCTCAACAGAACATATCCGGTGGAAAGAACACAGATGAGTCATGAAAAATGAAAAGAACAACAATATGTTAAATGGAAATGGTTTCACCACAGTATATGGATACCAATTAGCAGCTCACGTTCGGTGCTGCTTGCACAAATTCGATTTGAAGCGTCGAATATGCGAAGCTTCAGAAATCTTAATAACCTGCCATTTCTAGCGTGAAAGACAATGGAGACTTTGTCATGCAAATATCTACGATCGGAATTACATTCAATTACATGAGAAACTACGGCAGAGGAACTGCGGCGACTGTCAACTTTGATGAACTTATTTGGAATGTCTTCTTTAGATGTACTCACTACTCTTGGATTAGATAGTATTCACGCTGCTTTCTTTTCGGGCCCATTACCTCCGTTAGAATTCAGACTTATTCGAGCTTGGAGGAACGCGCTGTCTCTTGTCAATAAGTAAAAAAGCACGGATTAACTTGCTACAGGCAAAGACGTTGACAAGAATTCCCTACATCAAAAAACGAAAATTTTAGCTTACTGAAAAAAATGGTATTAAAGCAGCAACATAGCCTTGAATGGCTAACATGCTGCCTCTGCTGACCCATTCGCTCATTCAGGAATTATGTTTATTAAATATAACCGGGCGCCGAGTTTACCCGTGGCATAAGGAGGCGACTTCCCGAGGATAATGAGCGGCGCGAAATGAAGATCACCATCGGGAATGGACAGTTGACAATGACAGCCACTGTAACGCAGATGGTGGAAGGATGCAACGAGTGACAGTTGCATAAGTAAGGTTGAAAAATGGATACCATCAGCTGGGATCCGTGTGCGGAACAATTTTGTGCGGGAAAGCTCGGGACACTCAGTAAATCTCTGCTTTTGCTCGCTGTTGTGGCAGTCTACAACATCTTTGATGTATGACCATATACTTTGGCTGCCAAAAACGCCTTGCTCGGAAAAACGCCTGGGAAAGCTAGCAGGTGTGGCTGATGCCTTATTAGAAACGACTAATAGAACTGCTGACAAACATTAATGTTCATTAGTGCTCTTGAAAGAGAATGGTTTGCTCTGAAAAGATGTTTAATATCGCTGTGGCATTTGGGCTCTAACTTAAAGATTCTGATTCGTCATCCAATGGAGCATTGAGAGCCACACAACCGCATAGTGCGACTGTTGTCTCGAAAGCTCACTGGGTGCCTCAATGCTTTCGTGACACAACGTGGAGGTAGCTATAGACCTATCTACACATTGCGATCCCTAACTGTAAGTATCAGAACCTGAGTCTGCTGAGGTATTGGGCTCTGTCTATCAGATCAGTGCGATGAGGAATGCTGGGCAATGTATATTGGTTAACGGAGCTCAGCGACCAATCAAAAACGAGAAAATTAGTGTGCGGCGTGATTGTAATGACGTAGTCGGCTGTGGTAGTCACAGCAATTTATGGGAGCGACTGTTACATTCATATTAATTAGATATATTGACCATCATAAGACAAAGAGTCAGTTTTGAACAACGTGAATAAGAATCCTTATGGACTCACAGAACCTTTGGTTCCCTCTAACGTTCTTGAAACTGATGCCTGGAAGTTTAGATGTCCCTTTTCTTTAAAGTTCAATTTTGTCTCATGTGGTGATTTTCCCTTTATTTTCCTTCTACTTTTCCCGCCTTATATTGGTAGTAGTATTCTATAAATGGATTTTAATGTACCTAGGTATTCCACATTTTCTTGTATTAAACATTGACCTTTTTGAAAGCTTACCCCGGTTGCCACAGTCTCTCCGTCCTCCTTTCTATTTCCTTCTCCTGATGATGGGTCGCGTGCCAACAGGCGGATTGAAAGTGCTTCAAATAAATCGCACATTGAAAATTCCATCTGTTTCCTGCGGGTTTCCTGCCACAAAGCCAAACGCAAAAAAAAAAAAATAACAAACAATGTCGCAAAAAATTGCAAAAAAAACAAAAAAATAAAAAATAAGGCACAACAAATAAAAATATATGGAAAAAACTAATATCCTTCGGGATTCTGATCAAGAACTATCTGATGCAAATTTAGTAACTCAACATTAGAATACTTTTATGGCAGCTTTTAAAGGGGAAATGTCGCACTTTTACAAAGTAGTCTCAATCTTAAGGTCATGGTTGATGGAGTGGGGGGGGGTCAAAGCGGTTTGTCAACGTTCCACCGCAGGCAGGGCAGGGTATCGCGGAAATTGCCATGTAAACTGATTTTCCATAAGTGCCGCGCGTCAATCAAAAGACAGTAATACGATGACGTCCGGAAAGGCACTAGACGGCTGCCGTAAACCACAGAAGTCTGGTGGCCATGAACAATGAATGACAATGGAACCGTGATCAAGTGACAAGTGGGAAGCGGTATGGGAAGCTTGTATACTATTTTAGAAACAACCATCCATCGATCCTTTCGAGTCAGCACACCGCTCATACCATTTTCTCACCTTCTCGCTCCTCCACGCTTTATTGTGATTTTTGTGTTGGTTTGTTTTTTTTTTGTTGGGTTTTGTTGGGTTTTTGTTTATTTGGTGGGTGGGGGGGGGGGGGGGGGGGGGGGGGGGGGGGGGGGGGGGGGGGGGACTTGCCACAATGCTGTGGTATTTGGCTGCTCCCACAAGACTGGCAAGGAAAAAAACCTTTCGAGGCAGGATATTATCTATCATAAATTTCCACACTGAAAGCCCTGCGTCTTCAACGGGCACATTGGATTTTAACGATTGAGTCCGGAAAAATTGGACACCGTCTGATTAATTCTGTTGTTTGCTCCCATCCACTTCGTTGAAGATGATTTTGAAGAAGATATAACGAGCTGTGGAGAATTAATGGGCGTTGATCTAAGGTAGAATACTCAAGTAAGCCCGGGAAGCCACTTTCCGTCCCTCCATCTTAGAGGGAAAAAGCGTGATCATTCGCCGGTGTCATCAACTCCCAGGCATTCTGCTTATCTTACAAAGAAGAAGAGATTGGAAGACGAGGACTACGTTCAAAAGCTTCTTTTCTCATCCAACGACGAAGATCTCTCCAGTGTTTCTGCAGTAAATCTTAATGCAACGACTGATGTGATGATCCAGTGCGAGACTTTAACACATGATAGGAGGATTCAAGTACATCCTACCACTTCACATGTAATGGCACAGACGACATTACTATTGCTGAGAACGGTGTCTACCCAGACTGACCTCTTTACCTCTCCCGACTGTGACTGTATTCAAATTGAAAGTGATGTAGAATCTTTGAATAAAGGTCAGACAGACAGATCCGATTCCGATGACAGCGACGATGATTATTTTCCATCTTCTAATTGTGACTCCTCGTTTGACTCTGATTCAGATGTGGAATTAACTTGAAGATCAACCAGAATCACACCAGCCGCCGAAAGAATCGTCCTTTAAAGTGGTATTGTGCTTCGTCGAATATTTACTTCCATTATTGAAATTCTGTCCCGATTGCGGTGCTCCTGTTGATTCGAAACATCTCCGATTCGATGGTGGGATGTTATGTATAAAATTGGTTTGTCTCAAAGGCTGTGATTACTTGTGGACTTCACAGCCAACTCCACTCCAACTCCAACTTCACAGACAACGATCACGCAGCGGAAGTGGAGATTTCCAACTCGCAGTTTCTGTGATATTGTGTGGGGGAACTTATGCCCTTTTAAAAGCAGTCTCAGACACAATGAGTTTAGGAATTATTTCTTCATCTGTCTACTATCGCCTTCAGTCGAAGTATGTCGCACCCGTTATCTTCAGTGCTTGGTCGGCGCAACAATCTGTGTTGATTGATGAACTTAAAAATAAGACATCCGTTCGTTTAGCCGGCGATTCTCGTTGCGACTCACCTGGATATAGTGCGAAATACTCTACATACACGTTTATGGATTGTGATACAGGTCGAGTTGTATGTGGAAGAACCGTTCAACTTGGACAAGAAACTTCTTCGAGTGTTAGAATGGAAAAAGTCGGCTTCAAGTCGTGTCTGGACTACTTATTAAACTGTAATGCTAAAGTGGATGTCATCACAACTGACCGAAGTCCTTCGATAATTGGTGCAATGAATTCTGAATACCCTGACATTGTCCACCAATATGATATTTGGCATATTGCTAAGTCATTAAAGAAAAAGTTGCTGGCTGCTGGAAAGAAGAAGCCCAATTCTGTTTTGAATGAATGGATACGCAGTATCATCAATCACCTTTATTATTGCGTACAACATTGTAATTCAGATCCCGATCTGCTACGAGAGTTGTGGCTCTCTGAGCTGCAACACATCCGTGGAATTCACCAATGGGAAGAAAGTGCACGATTTCGTCGAGTATTGATTTGTGCTCATGACATTGATATGGACGAAAATTTAGCGAAGGACGGATTAAAGAAGTCTTATCTTCTATCGAACTCGGAAGCATTCAAAATTCTAGAGAGCATCGTCGCTGCCCCAAAGTTCATGTCTGCTTTACGACATTGTACGTGTATTTTAGACATACGGTACCACACATCAATTAAGTTTACTTATATTAAGCCTTTTTAGCGTATACATGGAGGATTTTTGTATTAAGTAGCCTAACATGGTATTAGCTTAAACTGCTTTAAATGAATTTTGATGAAACTGAGTATCAAGGCATTATGAAATTTAAAATTCAACATCTTGGGTTAAGCACAGTTGGCCCATTTGAAATTAAGAATATGTATAGGCCTAGCTACACTATCATAAAGTAAAATCAATTAAGGATAGTCTCAATTTCAGAAAAATATTGCATTACCCGTAGTTATGCGGTACTCTTTTATGTATAGATTTTTCATATCTTATATACTAGCGATAGGCCTACACTTAGGTCTACATAGAAGCGGTGATAAGTCCAGTAGCCTACTTATGTCTAAAATAGTAAAATTCGGTTATTGGTTACTAGCTAGCGCACACTATAAAAATAATAGTACCAGTAGTCTCTGAGTGATCGATCTCTTTCACCGGTAGGCTCAACATTAATTGCAATCGCTCTCATCGTATTGGTAGCTACGAACACTGGGCATGTATTGCACCTGTATAGTGATCATGAAAACAAATCTCTTGCTTATACTGAAAAGCTTTATTCGATAAAAATATCATCAATCACACCAACTTTGAAATCCGAATATATACCGTCATCCGAGGGAAATTTGAATCGAATTGCGTTGTAAACGCAAGTAGGTAGCACTTTCCTCACTGATTGTCCTATAGGACCATCATATATCCAAAATATAAACTGTCCATACGCTGTCCATCGGCATGCTTTGTTATTGAAAACATCTGTATGTTGTTTTCTCCTCTTCTTACGTATAGTCAGTATTCGCCTGAAGCTCACATATAGCACAGTTTTATCAAGACAGACAACCTTGAATGATTCTATTTCCGTTATACAGGAACGTGATTCTAGCTTTCTTTCTATAAGATTGCTAAGCCTACAGCAACAAATTTCATTTGAATTCAAAGTAGATTGACAATTGCCGCAAGTACATTCCGCATTATCGTTACCTTGCCTTGACTCTGGGAAATGCCCAACCGAACTTTCACTAGAATGAATTGACATTGTGGGCTCAAACAAATAAGGCTGAGTAACATTGGAAATATCTGATTCTCCGTTTAAACTTGCCATGCATGTACTTTCACAATCAAGATCTCCAATGCGGGGTGATTCAGTCAAGGCTACTGCTTGCTGCTGGCTGGCGATTGCGTGGTTCACAGATCAACAGCGTAGGGTGCTTTGTGACGTCGAACTTCTTGCTTGGATTTGATTGGTCGATGAAGCAACTCCCTAACCAGTAGGTTCTCTGCGATATTTCAGGCTTCTCACAACGAGTTAGAACTTCGTGATTTCGATATGAAGATTTTCTAATTGTGTTGATTAGTATAAAGTTAACATTTGAAACTGCCATATTTCTCCT
>CAJQUW010010030.1:0-146211 GCA_907163375.1 Prostheceraeus crozeri
ATACTCATGGCGAATGCTAGTAACTTGAGTCAATTGGACATGAATTTACATTGAAATTGGAGTTGAACTTCCACATTTATAGTGAAATGAAAATCACAAAACTACACATGTTGTGTGATGTAGTTAGAGGTTCCTCCACGTACCCGGGCGAAATCGTCAGAAAAGTCAAAATAGTCTTCTGCAGGTACTTCCATTTATTTATTACGAGCCAGAATTTTCGCCTTACGGCTTTGTCAATGGCAGATATAATGAAAATCAGGAGGTCATTCCATGTGTTGAGCATTATGAACATGAATCAGTTAAACTGAAGGTGAATGAATAAAAAGGAATCTAAAAACCAAAAAGACTAGCAATTGCATGCTACTGGTATACATCTAAACGGTAGTACTAATAAAAGTAATAAAGGAAAAGATCACAAAATTGTATAGACTGCGGATCTGGAAGATTGTCATATTGTACTCAAAGAATAACCTTGGCAACCATTCATGAGATGCTGATGGGAGATCTTCTGATGTATAAGGCTTCCATTTTTTCCGTTTGCCTGTGTTTACGAGGCCAGTATGAAGTAGCTCCCATCTGAAATCGATCTGTCCGTTGTGGTCAGAATCTGCATGCAACACTACGTGGCTGTATTTGTTATTAGGATTAAGATGCTCCTGGATTCTTGTTTTCGCCATGCGTCCTGATTCCCCTATGTAAACTTTACCACACATATTACATATGATTTGGTACACAACTCCTTTAACTTGGCAAACATTTGAGTGCACGGAGATTCTGCAGCACTTACAGGAGGCATCACATTCAAGCTTATCCTTGGGAGGGCGAAAATAGTGATTCATAGATTTATTTGCGAAGCGAACATAAACCCTATCTTTCAAACCAGTTCGTTTGATGGTGTTCAAAAGCTTCCGGTTAGTTTCTTCTGAAATAAAGGGGCATTTGATAAATATTCGACCAGATTTGTCTCCATCTTGCTTAGGATACTTTTCCCTGCGTCTATAATCTCGCAAAACACTGTTCAGGAATGTCGACGGATAGCCATTGTCCTTAAATCTGGATAGTACTTTGGTAATGGAATACTCCACGAATTCAGATGTTGATCGAAAAGATGCCCTACGCAGTTCACCAAAAGCAATAGCTCTTTTCAAAGATTTAGGAGTATGAGACTTCCAAGGATGCATAACACCACTGTGGCATTCTTTGAAATAAATCCTTGATATGAAACTTGAACCTTGCAACTTGACTTCACAATCTAGGTATGGCAGGAAATTATCTGAATTGTATGTAGGTGTCTCCATTGTGAATTGTATACTCTTGTGCATGCGATTCGCTGTTTGAAGAATATCATAGTTGTTCATATCTGAAGGATAAATAACGAAAATATCGTCTATGTACCGCCTCCAATAAATGTTTCGGTTAGAAAATTCAGATAGCACTTTCTGTTCCACATAGTGCATAAAGATAATGGCTGCTTGTGGTGCTATAGGATTTCCCATTGATACACTGGGAGTAGACAGAATTTCCATGTAGAATTGTGTCCGATGCCAAACACAAGCGAAATAACTCCATGAAATCACCAATGAAAAGTTCCTGAAAAAATTCGCTAGCGTCTTGAAATTCCTCATAGAAGCATTTCATGGCTGAAAATAGTCCTTGTTCACCATTTGTATCCTCATAAGGAATAGAGCCATAGAGGTTGGTAACATCCAAAGACATAATCGAAAAATTTCCATCCAGGGACAATGACCCCAACCATTTTATGAAAGAATCCCCATCCTTCAAATGACAGGGAACGTATCGGAGAAGACTGTTCAAATGATACGACATTAATCTTGATAACTTAGAGGACGGACTGTCAACTGCTGCGACAATAGGACGGCCCTTCAAGTTTTTCATTGTTTTTGGTGAACTGCGTAGGGCATCTTTTCGATCAACATCTGAATTCGTGGAGTATTCCATTACCAAAGTACTATCCAGATTTAAGGACAATGGCTATCCGTCGACATTCCTGAACAGTGTTTTGCGAGATTATAGACGCAGGGAAAAGTATCCTAAGCAAGATGGAGACAAATCTGGTCGAATATTTATCAAATGCCCCTTTATTTCAGAAGAAACTAACCGGAAGCTTTTGAACACCATCAAACGAACTGGTTTGAAAGATAGGGTTTATGTTCGCTTCGCAAATAAATCTATGAATCACTATTTTCGCCCTCCCAAGGATAAGCTTGAATGTGATGCCTCCTGTAAGTGCTGCAGAATCTCCGTGCACTCAAATGTTTGCCAAGTTAAAGGAGTTGTGTACCAAATCATATGTAATATGTGTGGTAAAGTTTACATAGGGGAATCAGGACGCATGGCGAAAACAAGAATCCAGGAGCATCTTAATCCTAATAACAAATACAGCCACGTAGTGTTGCATGCAGATTCTGACCACAACGGACAGATCGATTTCAGATGGGAGCTACTTCATACTGGCCTCGTAAACACAGGCAAACGGAAAAAAATGGAAGCCTTATACATCAGGAAGATCTCCCATCAGCATCTCATGAATGGTTGCCAAGGTTATTCTTTGAGTACAATATGACAATCTTCCAGATCCGCAGTCTATACAATTTTGTGATCTTTTCCTTTATTACTTTTATTAGTACTACCGTTTAGATGTATACCAGTAGCATGCAATTGCTAGTCTTTTTGGTTTTTAGATTCCTTTTTATTCATTCACCTTCAGTTTAACTGATTCATGTTCATAATGCTCAACACATGGAATGACCTCCTGATTTTCATTATATCTGCCATTGACAAAGCCGTAAGGCGAAAATTCTGGCTCGTAATAAATAAATGGAAGTACCTGCAGAAGACTATTTTGACTTTTCTGATGTTGTGTGATGGGATGATGAGGGTTAAATTCATAATTAACTGCGATTTACATGCAAGCGCCCTGATGGATAAATTAAGTTTTGTCCCCGTTATTGACTCAGTATGTTGCTGATGCGGCATGAGAATTACAGGTATAGAAGCGCATTGCGTATGATTGATTACTGTCTTATTTGACTGCTTTGTTGTGAAAATCATGAAAGATGCAGTCATTTTTCCAATTACCGGATAGACATTATTTAACAAAGATATCTCCATGTTGACTTTCAGCAACGGAACTGAACGAGTCACTCAGCCAAGGAGGGAATCACTATAATTCGGAGTAATGAACCATTATTTTATTGAAATGTAATCAAAAATAGGTTGATGATATTTCATAAGTAAATTTTTAAAATAATAAAATCTACTTTTGCTGATAGTCATTTGCTTCAAATGCTTCTAGGGACTGTTAGCTGTTCATCTCAAAACTAAGGTCTGTGAAGATTTCCTCTCCATCCATTCATGCATTGTCAATCCAGTCCTGTGAGGAATCTCCTGGTCAATATTGCAGTATAGGCCTACCTTTTATGTGTGACACATGTCAATCAGACGTGTGGTGGACACATGCGAGATTCAGTCATAGGAACCTGATGTTTATTCAATCCGTCAGTCATGACATTCTCAAATATGAGCAAGCCATACAGCGAAATTGTGGACAATTTATTCATTTGATTTATCATATACCTAGTCTTCTTTTTCTTTTAGAGATCAAAGTTCGTCAGGAACATATCTCGCTGACAAAACAGTATTCTCTTGTGTTTATTCGCAAGCAGAACAATCCGCTTCCATGACCTTGAGTATTTGATCAAGGCAACAATGGGAATGAAATATTCTTGTTTTACTATGACATTGAATGATTAGAAGATATGTTGCAGATACAAGAGGATCATACAAGAAGGTACTCACCCATCTGACATGCAGCATCTGAAAAGAATGTAGGAAGGTGTAGAGTTCAAGCTCAGAATGGTCGGCAGATAAGAAATACTCACTCTCGTTCGCAGATTTTGATATCTGACAGCTCACTTCTGCAAGAGCAAAGGAGTTTTAGACATTGATAAAGCGTTCACAGCTCACTCTCTCACCGATGTTGCGATGGACGTCAAAGAATGTTCTCCTTCTTGTCATGTTCGTCCTCGGACCTTGCATTCCATTATTCCTTGCTTTTCTTGGCATTGAGGATGTGGATGTGCTCACGTCTGCAAGATAATGAAGATATGTGTGATAGATCAACTCTTCCATTCACTCTTCTCTTGTTAGGTTATTTTACACGAAAGTTGTTGTTTCTGCTGATTAGTCTTCCTCTGGGCGCATAATGGCAAATTACCTGTAGACTGTTGCCAAAAGTGCATAATGAAATCCCTCCAAAAATGCATCTACGCAATAACTTTTAAACACAATTCAAAATAAGGATTTATAAGTCAACCTGTCGATTTTGTGCAACAAGCAGTGAATCCTAAGTAAAACTATAACTTTTTGCACGAACTAAGACAGTAGCCGACTGCACCCAATTTGCATGTATTTTCAAAAACTCTTTGGGTTGTATTCAACACGGTTTGGCTATCCCAATTCATTCAAGTATGCTCTCAACAGTGTCTTTAGACATTTTCATCCGATGAATAATAAAAGTAGATTGTTTATGAAAGTCGCCTACAATCAATTTCTAACAAAAATGTGGATGTTCAAGTGATTCATTATTTGAAATTCATCAGACGAATATGGTAATGATAAGAAAAATAGTTTTCGTCGACCGATTTGTATTATAATAAAATCAAAATTAAATACTCAATATTTCGCCTTAGGGTTTCTCAAGAGTCATGAGTCAGTACCCTTATTGTTGGACATTTATAAAGGGATTCGTGGAGCGGATCCTTCCTTCCTCAATCTCTTGCCTTATTTGGGTATTCTGCAGTCCACGATGAATGATGTTCCATGAAATTGCGTCGAAAGTCGATCGCTGAAATGTGAAATAAGATGTCTATGCAGTGCATAGTGTGCACTAATGAATTCGATGATGATAAATGTTCTTTCAATCTTAACCTGATAGTCAGTCCTCTTCGCTTCACCGATATACTTTGCCGAACAAAATGTTCATTGTATTTCGTGGACGCAGAATTTGACGTTGACACAGAAATAAATTGTTTAACTGCATCTCTTTGCTAGAAGTGCAAACTGATTCAAAACGATGACACATGAAGGAACTTGCTAAGTGTAAAATTAGTAATTACTACATTTTTAATGCCTTACAGAGATAGGAAAAATAGTCGTGCGTCTCTTGCGGATTGCTGTGATTTCCTTCAAAATGCTCCAATCGCCACAATTCCTTCAGATTTGAAGAATTCAGATCATTGCGATAAAGTTTTCTCGATAATGTTGGTTCTTCCGATCATTATTAAAAAAGTTAATCATTATTAATCTAAAAAGTTCTTATTGTTCTGTTTCTATGGTATGTCAGCAGATTGTGCCATTTCATAGGCATTACATGTTCCAATGCATATTTTCTAGTCAAACAGAAAAAAAGACGATTGGTTATTTTCTGTGGACATTGCAGATATCATGGGTAGATGTACTGTGACAGACCACACAATTCTCACCACCATAGACAGACTTTCCTTCTGCCAGTACGTAGAATAGATGTCAATGTACGGGACTTGAAATTGACTGATGCGAACTGGTTCAGACCCGTCTTCCTCATTGACCTCCTGATTTCTCTTTCATGCTCCTCTCTCGAACAAGGCAAGATCAAAAATAATCTAGCATTACCACTATATTGAGTATTTAATGTTGATGTTATTACAATACAAATCGGTCGAAGAAAGCTGTTTTTCTTTTCATTACTTCATCACGTTACGATACGGGAGGTTCTTTAGTTTCATCATTTTAAAAATCAAAATAACAAATTTGCTCACTCCTGTTTTGCTCAACAGGCTTCATTCTCTTAAAACTGCAATAACCCGACATGTCTCGTCTTACCGACTGCTTCAAGGGGGCACTGGCAGAATTACATGTCGAGGGTTATATACTTTGGTTTCGCATTCGATATCTCCTCATACTAACTCATGACGTCTATTCATTAAATTAGGCACTTTCGACGCAATCCAGCAAAAACGGAATAGCTATATTGAGTTGCTGTAGAATGACATAACATTTAACATAGACATAGCAGCACGTTTTGATAATGATCGAAACCTTTAAGCAACGAACATATGACAAGATGCATAATTACAAATCCTTCAACACAATAAATTTATCGACTTCGACATGAACTACCGATTATGACTACAGGTATGAAAGATTCCGGATTCCTTAACTTCAGACTTTCGTACACTGTCCTTTTGCCGATTGTGACAAACCTTTCTTACTTGTAATGCCATAACAGTTTCGATTATAATTTTACAATTATTTATTTATTTATTTAGTTTCAATTTAATTATCTTTTATTATGTCATTTTCCTTTAATTCAATTTTTTCTGCTATTAGTTCATTGTCATCGTAATTACTTATTTATTTTCAATTTAATTAATTATCACGCTATTTTCCTTCAGTCTGAATAGTTTCCGCTATTTATCTTTAATTTTCATCATATATTTATTTTCTGTTTCATTTGTATTAACATTTGAAGTTGGTGTAATTGAGTCTGTACATGATAGATGTGCAGGGCCCCACTCGAACAGGTCTGAGCGTTCAGGAATTAGGGGCCGAAACGCGAATCCTGATCGAGTTCCTACTGATGAACTCATTGCTATCAAGTTTGATCATTTTAAGTATCACATTTTTCTTCATTCTTAGACACGTTTTTCTGAGCTTTTGAATGATTCTTGACACCCGTAGAGAACGAACCATGCGTCCTTGTCAGGATCTCATAACTTTATCTTTATCTTAATCTTATATCTTCTTACTCAATCAGAGCAGGGAGACAAAGTCGGCAGATGACAGGTCTGTGCGGTGTCAATTTTCAAATGACCAATCGACCGTCATCGTTAGAAAAAAGTTGACCAAATTGATAAAGTATTATCCACACGTTTTAGTAAGTATAGTAGTAGAATTCGTAATCGAGGAACGTTCAAGTGAGTAATTCTTAATAATTCGTATAAGTGATTCCAATTAAATTAAGTCCTTACTATATCGCATGTACTTGCATTAGTCCCTTTCCTATTGAAGTCTTATAATACTACAGATAGGATTTCACATTAGTAGAGTTACATGTAGATTAATTTGTGCCTAATTAATTGGCATAATCGAATTCACGGATGATGAATTTTGATTTAATTACTGGCACTTGTCATTTTCAGTTTAGAATATTGCTTAATTACCTTAGATTAACTGTACTAATATGATACTGTACTAATAGATTGACTGTACTAAAATGTATTGAACTTTCGCATGCTGTATATCCTCGATGTCAATGACGATATCACCCTTGATTATGTTTGTGTTTATAAAGTCTTTCTGCTACAGATGATCACACAGCATCAATTGTGTGATGACTGCACGACCTTCAGCAGAAACGCCTTGCAACCGAACGCCAGAAACTTCGAAATTTTGCAGTTTTATTTCTTCCAAAGTCTCCACGTCTCTTCCAAGTTAAACCCCAAACAGTTTCATTTAGAAAGTGTCATCACAGTTACTTTTGACCATTAAACTACATGTACATTCAATGTGTTCATGATCGATCGTTGAATTCTTCATCACGGGATCTCTTTATCTCGTTAGCAATTTTAAAAGGGTTCATTGTCAATGCAAGTGATGCCAGTGCAACTTTTTTCTCTCTATTGAGTTGTAACATATTTCAGTGACAAAATTGAACAAAGATTTCCAGGTATAGGCCCGACTGAAACTTCTTCTCATTCTAAATTTGAAATCCGATTCTTATACGAGTAGATAGTTCATAAATCATAATATGCAAGTTTTATTGTTGTTAATGAAAGCCACATGATCTGAAAAGCATCTTCCCTAAAGATGTTTGATTCAACAAATCGACCGCTTTATGTCTCTAAAAGAAATTCAATATTGCATCAATGAAATGAAAGCTGTTTGGTCATCTGCAACGATGGTGAAGGACTTTGTCATGATGAATGTCCTTTCAGTAAAGAATTGGAAGCAGTAACTGAAAATGTTTGGGGTTCAACTTAGAAGAGACTTGGAGACTTTGGAAGAAATAAAACAACAAAATACGAAGTTTCTGGCGTTCGGTTGCAAGGAGTTTCTGCTGAATGTTGCTCCAGTCATCACCCATTTAATGTTGTGTGATTATCTGCAGCATAAAGACTTCGCCATGATGATTCCTGTTTAAGTGATGAATTGGAAGTGGGCTTGCTTTTCCACTTAGTTGTTGGCTCTTGGCTCTAGTTTCTTGGCTTTTGAGTTCTTCTGCTTTGCATGAACGTTGTTATACTCTCATCCTAAAATGCAATCATTGCAATGTTAATCATGGTAAAAAAAAATGTGCATTGGCTTCAAAATGAGATCTTATTTGTTAATTTCTGTTGGATAATTAGAAAGTTATGCTACTTTGAAATTTAGTCACGTTTTTTATGCCGCACCCTGCATATAGGCCGTATATATACTACCTTGAGAAGACTGGTGATATCTTTCGGAACCGCTTGACCGTTCACCGCCAAACATAAACAATCCAACTATCTGTATGTTGTATGTTAGCAAGCACATCAGAGAGTGTTGCCGTAGTCAAGAAATCAAGTTTGGGGCCGCGCCTATATTTCAATTGTCAGACAGAGCTCATAGAGTAGAAAGAGAGGTAAAAGTGAGATATTTCATATTGAAATTCAAACCTCCCTTAAACTGTCTATAAGCTCATTTTATTTCAATCATTTGCGTCTGATAAAGTGGTAACCATCAACAAACCACATAAACCAGTTCGGCAAAGACGTGTTTTTGGTTTCATCGCCTTATCTTTTTATGCATATCTATTTGAACGTCTCCATTTACTTATTATCCTATATATAATTGACGATTTGGTAAACCCATGGTTTTACGGTGGGCAACCTTTGAAACGAATTTTTCGTCCAACTAAAGAATAGCTTCAGTGTGATGCTACCTGCAAGTTCTGTCCTTTGAGTGATAAACACAGTCTGTGCTATTCAAAATGTGTCAACTATCAATTTAATTGCAACTATTGTGATTACATTTACATTGGGCAAGCTAAGCGCCTCGACAAGTCTCGTCTCGACAAGCATTTGTTTTTAAAGTCCTGTGATTCTGCTGTTCGTGATTATTTTTTCACCAAACATTCAAGTACTCAGCCTACAGTCAAATGGAAAATCATTCATTCAGGTACAAAGAACTACAGCAAGAGGTCCATACTCGAGACGTTGTACATAAACAGCATAGACTCTTCCAAACTTATGAATAATTGCAGAGGAGCGCATGCAGCTTAACATTCTCTAATTATTTTTTATTATTTCCTTACCTTACTAATTTTCTTTTTAGTAGAATGCTTGTCCTGCATTTTTGACTTTTAACTTACAGTATTTGTCTTTAATGAATTATTGATTATCAGTGTAAATTCTGTTTTCCATCTTCTTTGCTTACCTATCACTTTATATGTGGATGATTAAGGCGGAAAGCCGAAAGCTCGCACGACTTTAATAAAACATCTAGTGCCTGTTGAAATTTACCTCTCTTTTTGGTCAATTTTGCAACTGGAATCCGGGCACGGAGAGAACCAAATTTATGAAAGAGATATAACACTAGACCAATTAACCGATAAAATTTTATTAGACGATATTTCGTATGACACTTGATGACGTCTAAAATTCGTCTGAACAAGTTATCTGAAAATCATATTCAAATAGAAAGAAAGAAAATTAAAAATTTCCAAATCTTATCACGCTGATGGCGTCTTACCTAACCGATCGTCAGCAGAGTGTCCGTATAAATGGAGTTGTAAGCGGTCCCGTTAATGCGACGTCAGGTATTGTTCAAGGTTCTGTACTCGCATCACTACTCTTTAACGCAGCAACGGGCAATTGTTGTACTTTGACCTCTTCTGTGCACTTTGTAAAATACGTTGACGACATTACTATTATTGTCCCTGTTTGTCACACTACAGACAATCTACATGTGCAAATTGAACACGAGAATTTTCTATCAGGGGCTAAGAGAATGCATCTGACAGTGAACCACAAAAAGACCATAAAAAGACCATAAAAAACCATAAAAAGTGTCTTATAATAAGGAAATCGCGCTCTTTTTTCCCTGTAAGCGCATCGGGTGTCGAAATTGTTCATACTCACAAGATCTTGGGTGTTACTTGGTCACACGATTTGAAATGGGACAAACATTTTGAACTCGTAACCGCCACCTTCGCCCGTCGACTACATTGTCTCCGTATTTTGAAACATTTCTTGTCAAAAAGTGACCTTTCCTGTGTATACAATTGCCTCTTGAGATCTGTCTTTGAATACTGTTCACCCTTATTTGCTAACATGCCTACCTATTTGAAGAATCGCTTAAATAGGCTACAGGGTAGAGCACATCGGATCATTTGTGGTGTTGATGCAAGGTGCTCATGTATGGAGTCCTTGGACGAAAGGAGACGACAGCAATCTTTGAGACTTTTTGAAAATGCTCAATCCCAACCCATTGCCTCCACAACATTTTCCCGAGGAAAAGTCTACTCAGTGGACGCCTACTTTTTCCGATTTCAAAAAGTGCACGCAGATCCGCATCATATATGATACATATGACATATCACATTCTTGGCTTGAACGGTGTATCGTAAAAATGTCTAACCTATTGAAAGTTCAAGTGATTGTACACATACTAACCTGTATATGAATAATTTTCATTGAAAAATATATAATTTTATCTCTTTCAAATACATACATCTTAGGCATAAAAACTCTAATACTATGGCAGGATATAATACCTATACGATTAGAGGAAATGATTACTATAAAAAAATGTCTATGTTATATAGTCTAGATGGATGAAGTGCCTATAGAAAAAATCAATTATGTGCAATGCTAATTTGAGGTTCACGAGATCCAATAAAAAACTCTTCAGCTGCCTTTCTTTCACAAACGTTCTTAAACCTTTCTTGCATTATTTCACAGTCAATATCTTCACTTGTTGGTTTTAGTTTATGCTTTAACTTAAAGTGTTGGTAGATCATACTTTCTTCTTGGTTGAGATGTTCTAAAACCCGTTTGCGTAATGTGCATCGACTTTCATCAATATAGAACATTTTACAGTGAGTGCAAGTGATTTTATATACCAAATCTTGTGGTTGCACATACCCCTGTTTCCGCATAAGCAATTATTATTGCAAGGAACAGTCATTTTCTTTCCCAAAAGAGCTGATAATGGAGGTGAGCCAATGAAGGTTGGTATGACTCTCACTTTTTCAATTTTCTGTAATTCAATTTTGATTTTTTGTGCCTGAATTTCATTAATAAAAGGCATTCGAATACATATTGTTGCTTTGTTTTGCACGTTATTGTTGATAATGCTGTTATTCAAAGGATTAGTAGGGCTCTTATGTTATTATAGCGCAGATATTTGTTAATGAAATGATAAGGATAACCATTGTTGGCGAAGCGAATCTTCATCAATCTAATGCCTTCACTTATTTCATTGCTGGAAGAACAGTTATCCTTATGATCTACCAACATTTTAAGTTAAAGCATAGACTGAAACCAATAAGTGAAGATATTGACTGTGAAATAATGCAATAAAGGCTTAAGAACGTTTGTGAAAGAAAGGCAGTTGAAAAGTTTTTTATTGAATCCCGTAAACATCAAATTAACATTGCACATAATTGATTTTTTCTATAGGCCCTTTATCCAACTAGACCATTTAACCTAGAAATGTTTTCATAGTAAATTTTTTCATAGGAATTATTTCCTCTAATCGTATAGGTATTTTATCCTGCCATAGTATTAGAGCTTTTATATCTTAGATCTATGTATTTGAATATGATTTTCAGATAACTTGTTCAGACGAATTTTAGACGTGATCAAGTGTCATACGAAACATCGTCTAATAAAAATTTTATCAGTTAATTGGTCTAGTGTTGTTTTTCTTTCATAAATTTAACTGACCAATGGCGATCAAAAGAATATAGATAGATAGATAGATAAGGAGGATATTGATGCTGCAACATCTATTTCGAAATATGCGGCATGTTATAATCGTGAATCAACAACACTACTTTCACAATGTTTAGGCGCTATGTTGATAACTCACCTTTGTGGATCACCTCGTCCTCTGCTTTTAGATTAAGAGATCGTTGTCGACAGCACTCCACATTCAGTGGCTGGAACACCTCCTCATCCTTTTTGATGTGTCGTCCGCATCCCTGACATACATACACAAGCCTCGATAACTGCAGTTGCCCGATGTTGGAAACATCAGCGAGTTTCACGATGAATTCTCTGAAGGGGATTTTATCACTCCCAACGTCCCAGCAGAATTCCTTCTTACCGATGTTGACTGTCACTTGCTGTCTGTGTATTTTCATGGGTTCAACAGCTCCAACTAAGAGATCATCATGACGAAGAATTCTCTCTTTGGATAGAAGCATGAAGTTCTCCTCTTCGAGCTTCCTCAGTGGCTGTTGTAGCTCACAGACAAGCACCGAATCTGACAACTGAATCCTTTTCTGAGCTCTGTCCGCCAGCTCAACAGTTTCATGTCTAACAGCTGTGATGACTCCATACTGTGGGATGCCCAATTGGCGGATGGTCTTCGTTTTGTCGAGGATCTTCCCATCATATTGGAAGGCGATTTTCGAGGACTTAGGAATCACATTTTTTAGTCTATAGTGAGGTTTTACTAAGCATTGCTTCATCTGCCCGTCTATGAAGACGTTGATGTTCCAAGCAAGGGTTGGTGATGGGAATCTTTTGTTGTCAGCTGCAAGGATCACCATCTTGGATCCCGGCATCGTTTCGCCAACTTCAAGGAGAGAGAAGTCCATGTCGTACTCAACTGCTCGGTCACTAGACTTAAATATCCAAGGACCGAACAGTCCCAACTCAAGCTGCCACATGGCAATGACCGCACACAAAAGTGTGTCGGGTGACAGGCTGTAAGTCCTGTCCAATTTTTTGTCTTGAGCGACGATTACAACTCTCCATTCATCTGAAACTGCAGAAATGCTGGATGCTTTATTGTCAGCTGAGTTGGATAATTTACTATAGAAAACTCACCAAAAGTTGAAACCACAGGTACCCGACACATCGCAATATTATAGAACTATGACGGTCATGACAACAGTACATAGAGAATGTTGGATTCCAATGATTGATATTCATTTGCGACTATTATCATATTTTTTGTTAATATAAAATCATTACACTATATTAACTTGCAATACATGCATGTCGTTAGAGCTGGTTGTCTACTGTATCAAACAAAAGAGAAAACGCGGATTTCTATTCTTAAAACTTTCGCCAAATGTTGTGAAGAATTTAACAGATTTCTATGAATTGTTATAAAGCTGAAATCATCACATATACATTACTTTTCACAAAGGTATTTCTGCAGTTCAATCTTCATACTTGACTAATTTTGTCACGAAGCAATTCAAGAGAATTTCAAACGTCAAATAATATTTTTTAGCTTCCATCGTTGACTTTGATAGCAACATAACATTAACATGGATTTTTGAGGTCCAACATTGTTACCAGATCAAATCTAAGTTACAGTAATAATACTGTACAGCAATGCAGGAAAACAACGCGAGCAGCTATGAATACACATGTAGATATGCGCCAACGGAGAATTCTGAAATCTCTTCCGCATAGATAGATACAGATATCATCATTACGAGATACATTGTTGTCATAGCTACAAATTATGCACAAAACGCTTATAGTCTGTAGAGCTGTATAAAGTAATACATAAATTAACCAGATTACTGCGATCATAGAAGTCCGACACTCTATAATAATAAGGCTCTGGAATGGACATGGGCATTTAAAACAATAGCACGTCGTGGACATGCACTGCAATGATAGCGGTGCCTAAACGAATGAGGCTACAGCATTTTGATAAAATAATTTGTAGTTGATCATCTTGCAGCAAGAATCTAAAACTGTTGGACGTTTCATTTATTTGCTTCTTCTAAAGATCTAGCAATCGGCGCATAACCGAGCATCTGAAATTACCATCTAAAAACAGCTGTTGTTCATTCTTGCCTTTAAAGAAAGCGGAACGTCGGATTTCTATGACTGCGATAAACAGCTGATTATTTTTCATTAAAACGGTTTAGCTGCTTTATTTTTTGCTGTACAGAAAATGCTTCGAAGCTAAAAGTTATTACTTCAACAGAAGCACTTTTAGAAGTTGTTTCAATCCAAAGTGTTCACCTGGTGAAGCTGTAGCCATTTCGTTTAACAGTAGAGAAGGAAATCAACTGAAAGACAAAAATGAAAAAGATTGCATTGGTGTGCAGGAGTACGAGATAGGGCATCAACATGTATCTAGAAATTTCAAATCGTTCGTACTCATAGTATTCAAGTGTTGTACAATTACCTAGAAAATGAATATCTTCTAACTAGCGCGTCTTGAATGTGAGAGTCTAACCACGAATTTCGATGAGTCTCAACTCTCGCCCCTGAGAAATCTTTGAATAACTTGTAAACCAAGCAAGCAATGACCACCAGATTTTTATAAGCTACTATCTTAGTTTCTTACGCGTGTCATGCAATTTTTGACCGAAGGGAAATATTTTTAGCATTTTACCTTTTGACGTGAGATCCATTTTAAAATTTGAGTGTTTGGAATATTCTGGCTGATTTTGGTATAATTCATATCGCCAAAATTTTGGTATATAGCGGTATCAATTCTTGATGAAATAAGTTGAGATTACAGAAAGTATTCTTCCTATCAATATAAAGATATTCACAAATGGAAGGTTTTTGAATTTGATATTATCTGCTCATTATGGATGCATATTTGAAATTTGAAATGCTGATTGATGCTGCCTTTATCCTCTATGAAACATGAAATGTGTGAAAACAACTATTTATATCTACAAGAGACAGCGAAGCGTATTTCAGAAGATGAATTTTATTGCGATTTCAGTAGAAATTAAAGATTGACCTTTGAGTTCATTTAATGACAATGATGTAATCTCACAACAATTGATATTCATAATTTTGTTAACCACCTTAACCAGATCTTCCAGATAAGTGCATGGTTTATAGTTTTTTGTCTTTTTTCATTTCAAATAGTGATCTAATGGAAATGTGCTGTAAACGAGCGCTTTTTTACTTTTAACCTTCACTCCAGGGATGACTTCAAAGTAGTAAAATGCTGTTTTTCTGAATCCCGTTTCAATGAATATTCCATTGATGCATGGTTTGACAAAATTGATATAATAGTTTGGGAGATGAACAGGGGGGGGGCGAGGATTAAGAATACTTCGGCTTATTAAGAGGAAGTGAAGATAAGAGAATAATCACGTTGAAATCATGTCCGCTGGCATTTTAATCCACGATCTTGAAACGACGTCAAAATATTTCGTGGAATCACGCAAGGACTGGCTTGGCATGTCAACTGGTAATGTATCACTTTCTCACATGACCGCGCATGACTGGTTGACTTATATGAACAAGCCAGCATAAATGAATGGCCAAGATGAAAGTTGTCATCATACGCTTGGTTCACCACTAAAAGTGGACTGTTGACCACATTTTCACTGCTGTTATTGACAGTTAAAGATCTTCAAAGCCGTTTTGAGAGTCAAAAACTACATCAGTTATGGCCCCGCCCAGTAGTTCTATTTCTAACAGGAGTGGATAGAGCTTAACATTTTAACAAGTGTGAGATTCTGCAACGCACAATCTATCAATTTGAATAAAATGAACTATCTGAGGTTCGCCTGTGTACTGCAGCAGCAAATATCGTGATATCGCCTCATATCTGGTGTTGTTCCCAATGCCTTTGATTTCTAACCCAGAATATTGTCGTGCAATTTTCTACTGAGAAAGTTGAGCGACAACCAAATAAAGGTCAAATGTAACGTTCAGCTATGAGAAAACATCATTATCAACTTTCCTGATGTTTTGACAGAGATTTAGGCTTTAGAACTGAATTCAAAGAAAAAATGAATAGAATATAACAACAATGAAATATAAAAAAGTACACTGGTCCCCTCAAATCTCTGACAAAGTAATGTAAACTTGTTCAAACTATTTTAATCGGTTCTCATCGAAGTACGTGCATCAGACAATATCAGAACCACAAGCTTATGTGATTAATAACCGCGACGAACACATTGAAGAAGACATGAGCATATTGGCCGTAAAAGAAGCTCAGTGTTCAAATGAGCAGAACTTTGGGTATCTTTGGTATTGCACCAATTAAAGGAATTCAACATGCAGCATATAGCTCGTGTGTATAGAATATCACAAATTCAGTGGATAATATTGCTTTCCATTGACGATGACACTACTCACTATGTCCATGACATATGTATTGTCAAGTTTGGTGCATAAGTCGTTAAGGAATAGCATTTATTTCATCTGACTGATAACAGCAGTACATGTTAGATCACTGACTTCGATCTGTTCTTGTTCAGAAGGAGCAACGATATCTCCCAATCTTTATACTCTCAAATGACCTTGTTCTCTCCCCGATAGCTACAATATTACAGCTGATAGACTTAGGTGGAAGCAGTTGCATCCTATCTTCGCACAATGCGTCTCTTCAGCTGGGACTTGTCGAGCGTTTCCCTGAAGAACATGCCACACGGAAAGTCTTTCTTCAAATGTGATGACATAATGAGCTTGTCATTACTTGAAATCGAAGCTACAGAATCAAACTCGATAATTCTCAGTCCATCGATTCTATAACAAAACTGTAGCAGGAAAATATCAACAAAAGAACGCAGTTGATGTACTTCTCACCTCCACACGACCCGCCGAACATGTCGACGTTGGTTGCAATTGGACGTTACATTTTATAACATGTTGGACAAACGTTTGGGCTTAGGCAGGCCAACTGTTTTATAAACATCATCTTCTGGCCTATGTCTCATGAATTACTTATAGTTTGCCCAAAGAACACTGCTGTGCGTGGAGCAGAGGAACTTCCTGTGTTCCTATACGAAGGAAAATGGCATAGCGAGTCATTATCTTAAGGTGGATATGAAATGTGACATTGTCAAAGTGCTTGCAACAATCTCAGCAAGTTGTCATCCAATTCTTGCAAGAAAATGAGTTGCGGCAAATACATGAGATATGTTCAAGGGAAATATACATACCGATCTGTGTGATAGCTTTGTCTTCGCATTTATCTGCTAGGCATTGACCATCTGCTGCTATGTTACGGACGTTTGATTCGTGAAGGCAATTTTGTGATAAAGTAGTTGTGAGCACGTGCGTATTTTCTAATGATATATTTTCAATTCAAATTATAATTTGGAAATCTTTCGAGCATGAGATAGAAAAATAGAACTGTATGTCATAATTCATGGAAAACATGATCATCGGTTAAGCTAAAACTTTAAGTGCTAATACTTCAGATTGAATTTGCACTGGAGCAGCTTGGAAATGCCATTTTTTTTTCTTTGTGATCTCTAAATTACACACATGTTGATGCAATCATGACAATGCATTACAATAACGATTTGTCATTTTGACTCAGCTGGCATTCTAAGTAAATATTCTGTCACATCAGCTGATAATAAAAATGTGAGCTGTAAGATAATAAAAGACAGCAAATTTGGTTCTCAAAAGATGAACATTCTAAGAGCTATATTGATCTCAAAGTATGAATGCATCATTTTGACACACTACGGCATGCTAGTGTTAAACATTTGATTGAAAGGTAAAGAAATGAGACCGATCAATTCTATTGAAAGCGATCAATGTGGCTATGAGACAGTATTTGACAATTTTTGAGAATTTCATTGTAACTTTTAAGTTTTAACAGTTTTAATCAGTACTCAGCCTAAAAGATACAAAACTTGCACCAAACAGGCTTTATTTTTCATAAATTCTTGTTGAAGCGACAATCCTCATTGAAACTTAGATCTTTCAGAAAGTCTTTTTAGAAAGTCAAACAGTGAATGAACCAAGCAGTACTCATGGAATAGAATTCATGGAATATAAATACATATTGTCCTGTCTGCAGCTGCATTTCATAGAAGTTAAGTTCCTCCCTTAGAACGGTCTGAACGCTCTCTATTGGCGGTTTGAAATGACAGCGGGTTGTCAGCAGGAAACGTCTTGTTTACTTCTAGAACTTCAGCTTGGAATGACTGCAGTTTCTGTTCAATTATTTTCCATAAAAATTCTACTTTTACAAATTAAATCAAAGAAATGCCATGAAATATATTTGATGACTTACGTGAATATCTTCAAGACAAGTTCCAAGTTGAATTGAGAATCATTTTCATTTCAATTGTATTTCAGCAGAATTGACAGCCAATGATAAGATTCACGCATGAAGGATGTCATTGTCTGCTGTTCAGTACTGCTTGGAAACCGTTGATTGGACAACAATCTGACTGAGGCCTGGAAAGCAGCGTCGTTTCAGCTGAGTTGTTTTTTGAAAAACGAGGGTGAGGCTCTGACGCAGACAATGTTGCCAATGATGCAAGTAATTGACAATGAATTGAAGCAATGGAAGATTGAAAATTGCATCTGAAGGTTGCTACCTTCTTATATACCTCAGGATACCTTAGTGCTTGTCGGTGAAGAATTCGGGCAGGGAGGGACACTGCAATGCGGGGAGAGTTGGCCAATCAAATACGTTGATAATCTTTCTCCTACTGTGCCATTTCTGTGCATGCAATTCCTATGTTGATAAAATGTCGGCTTATAAAGTCAGAGATCGACAGGTAGTCTCTTTTTCTGTTCGTCTAGAAGGAAGACTTCGCATCCATAGTGTGAGATCTACTGACGTTTTCTTCCTAAATTCCCGCATCAGCTGCTTATTGTTTACAATTCGTAGATTGTCACCTAACATCAGCAAAACGACAATTCTCAAATTGTAATTCCAGTCGCCTTGGAAGTTGCGTTACACCACAAAATTCCTTTTGTTTATGTAGATCTATGGAGTTCCGAGTTGGGTAACGTTATGATCTAGCATTCATTTAATAACTCAAAATTAGATTTGCCAATTTTATGATTGTGATTGTATTTTTAAGGCAGACATCTTCCAAGTAGGCTAAAATTAGTTTCACGGATTTTTACAGTTTGAACTGAAAATATCCGTAAAACCACGTACTTCTGTGTAATTGGAACGGATTTTTACTGCTGCGTCATCACTCACCACGTTGTGACGACATCATTTTAGCAGATATTTACGGATATTTTCTGAAAGTAATATTTTTCATTTGCAATATTGATTTCCATATTCATATTAAAATATATTTCAACATTCATCTTCATTGTAATTATCTAATGCATTACACTAATCCGACTTTTTCAAAGAATTTGCTTATTTTGCAAATCAATTTTATGTCGGTATTTTAAGTAGGTACTTTTTATGATAGATTTTCAGAAAAGTGAATGTTGTTGTTATCAGGGCTGTGGAGCCGATGCGTTATCTCATCGGCCCCGGCTCCGGCTCCACGACACTGATGTGAAAGGCTCCGGCTCGGCTCCGGCTCCGACTTCAAATTCCGGTTCTATCTATGCTGGTTGTCCTGGATCCGTTGAACGGATTTTTTGGATAACGGTGTGGCCTTCAGAGGCTTGCTACAATCATCAAATTAGTTTTCATTAACAAGCAACGACTTAAGTTAATAATAAGAATGATAATAGCCTAATATAATGACAAATAACATACTTGTCATATATTTTTGCATGAATTGACTATCTCTGAAAGATAAAATAAAGTTATAGCCAGGATTGGTTAAACTAGATAAAGATCTCCCGCACTGGCTAAATATAAATTGGCCTAGCCTGCAACCAGTCTACTACGAGGCTACAGACCACATGAGTGATGATGATATACCTAATTAGCCGTCACAGGGGCCGAATAGTAGTATAAGCTTTTTAACAAAACTTGAATATGAAACTGGATAGTAAAGTGTTAAATAAAAAATTAAGTAAATATTAAAGTGTATATAGGCTAGCTTCGGTTGTTATTGTTATTTGTTATTGCCTTTATTCAATAGTCTGTTGGTCCATGAATAATATGATCGGTGGGTAGCCCACGACTCATCATCTGTAGAAATTGTAATTTAGATAGCCTCATTGCAGTGTAGGCTAGAAATGTACAATTGAAAATTATACTTAAAAAATTAAAAATATCTAATTTAGGACAAGTTTTGTAATTCTATGCAGCATACTTAATAAGTTAAGGCCTAACTTACATTATATTAATTTCGTATTTTTCATTATGGCGTAAAGTTGCACTAAATAATTCATCAATGATTCATGTATATTATTATATTCAATTTATGTATAACACATTACACTATTCCTCTGATGATGGTTAGGCTGATGAAACTGAACTCGGAGTATCACACAGTATGTTGCAGGGTGCTATGCATAATAAAAATTTGACTGCGAGCACCGAGCAGAAATCCCATCTACTTTGCTAGCTTTCGAATGCGCGTGCGGTTTAATGTCACAGACAATAGAAAAGGGAGGTCAAAAGGCGCCTTTATTGAGAGCGTCTCAGTCTTATTTTATTGTTTACATATAAGTCAGCATGATATCAGCATAAAGTGTTGACAGACGGAAAAAATGATAATGAAAATTCTTGAAATCCACAGGCATTTGGGGAAATATTATTACACGATACGGCTCTTGTGCAGTCCTCCCCCCCCATTTTTTCTCTGGTCAAAAGATGCAGCACCATTGGATGTCCGTTTCAGCATCACCGGTTTGAGTGAAGCATTCCGTGCTGTTGTAAAAATCTACGTGGGTAATTGCGATGTCATGGTCGCAAACTTCGTCAGCAAGTCAACATTGTAATTTGCCTTCGGGTTTTTCGCATTGAAATATACCCTTTGAATTTTGAAGTCAAAGGAAATTCATTGTGAATGAGATACCTTTAAAATAATAGGGCGCTACTAGAAGTGGCTGGGTCGCTTATTGCTATAGCCATGTGAGGACTTGTAGTGAGGTCATTCGTGTGAGTGTGAAGAGTTATCCCTCCAATCAAAATTGATCAAATTGAATAATCGATTGTTTTGAAAAATGTAGGTGGGGGGACTGCACAAGAGCCTACAATACAATCTAAGGAAATTGGCATTGTCACAGATGCCAGTAGCTTCTGCCAGTAGCCATACCGATAGATGATAGCCTACATAGTAACCGTATTAGATTTAAGATATTGCGCAAGAAATGTAGCTATATTATCTTTGCTGACTGAACTGGAAATGTGTACATAAATGACTGGCGACTTGTCTCTAGGAATATACAATCATCTAGTTAGCATGCATATAACAAGTCTTCAAATTAATGGATTTTGAAGAATGCGTTGTCAATATGGAAATTAATCTTCGAAACATATGCAATAAAAAAATATTACACATGTGTGTAAATATATAATAAATATAATACAAAAGAAGGCGGCAACTGCAAAGAAAGATATCGTGGAGGACAGATCATTGGTATACTTAAAAGACATATCTTTAGATTTCAAATGATTTAATTTTTTTATGATGCCAATTAATAACTTTCAAAATTCTAGATTTATATCAAAGCTCAAACTATCGGAGCCGTAGCCTTTGTGATAAATCGGCTCCGGCTCCGGCTCCGACCAAAACCATCGGCTCCTTAAGGCTCCGCTCCGGCTCCACAGCCCTGGTTGTTATACATTGCCTTGTGTGTTAATGATGCAGAAGAAAGACCCCTTTAAAAAAGTTTCAGCATTCTTTTCTACATGCCGTTTAATGCCGGTCGTTTTCAATATTCATGTTGCTACCATTATGCTGGCCCGGAATCGGTCAATCATTATCATGCCTAGTCGGCTCCAGTCCGAATGGTGTGCCGGTAGGTACCGGCAAATCGGTTCCACTTCTGCTATTTGTAATGTGATGCTGATTGCTTGATTGCTTAATAAGACTTATGCGCAACTTTTAGGCATTTGTCTAATAATTGGCTTCCGAAAGCTTCGGTCCCCGGAAATAAAAAATTCTTAGAGTACATACATCCTTGAATATTTACGATGTATTCTCATCAACGGTGCAATCTCATTATTCAAGGTAATCAGGGATTATGAAATATATCAAAGTAGTGATCACATTAGCAATGGCTAACCTTAGGCGAAACAGGGTTAATAGTATTTAAATTACAAATCGTACCATACAGTAAGTAAGCCCTTAAACCACTGAAAAAAAATGGCAACATGTGTAAAAATGAGTAGAATAGGAAAAAAGTATTTACGTACGAGAATTCCTGCCGGTCTGCCACACTGTGTTGGGCTGTGCAGGAATTGCGAAATTTGCTTATATTATGACTAAATCTGAATCCACAGGTCTGGTCGCTCAGGTGGTTACAGATGTCACCCAACCGATTGAATTTTTTTGATATGCTTCACTGTTATTTTTTAATTATCCACTTCATAGCCACTTGAATTGCATTGATGGCCTGTGTACTCAATATCCTTGATGCTGTCCACAGGAGACGTTTCACGAAAACGCTGACTTCGATCATTAACAGATAAATTCGCTTGTCATCGACTTGATCCCATAATCAAGAAATTTTGTCACGCGCAGATTCAGCTTGAGATTTCGCATCATAATTTGGAGACTTCACACTAAATAGAGATTTCGTCATCCCTTTTGATTACTTTTACATGTGAATATTTTGACAACGAGAGGTGGTGGCCGGAATGCACCACACATTCTATTATGGAAACTTTGTTACGGATGCAAATGTGATGAAGTATGCTCATCATAAACAAACAAATTGACAGAACTAATGGCTAATCCGTAAATGGAGAATGCAGTAACATAATGGTCGTGGTCAGCAGGTGAAAGGAGAAGACATTGATGCACAGCTGGGTGTGGGAGAAATTATGCACATGTAGACCACATGGGACTCTAATACGACGACCAGTCAGTGATTTGGAAAAGGAATTCCCATTACTTCGGCGTCAATGACGAAGACAGAGAAGACAAAGAAGAAACACACTGTAAATCGCTCAATACCAATAATATACGAAGGATGCATACGAAAATATTTACTTGGTATATTCCTGTATCTATTTCTATGCTTTTCGTATGTTATTTCAAGTGTGGTATGCTTTACATACTACAGCCATACCAGTACTATGTTAAAGGAAAGCATAAATTATGTTGATTTAAGGCCTTTTGTCAATAAAGATCAAACTAATGTTAATACTGTTTTGCAAGTAGTGAGATAATGACATTCATTAGTTAAACTTACAATACTGAATTCGATTTTAATACATGTAAGTCTTAGGCATTTCATAAATAATCAATAAGTATTCAACCATCAGCAATTATGCACTATGTAATTTTGAAATTAAGCATATTATCAATCCAAAATAAAAACACATTATAATTAATGAACGCAAAAATAGTTCTGCTTGAGATATATAAGTCAACATGATTGCAAGAATAACATCGTTTGAATGAGTTGATGTCAATCAATCAACTTGGTTCATAAAGTAGAGTTAACTAAGCGTCCCGTTAATGTTGCTGAACAAGAAGCAACGACCACATACTCGAGGAGCATAAAATTCACAATAAATCTAATCTAGTTGAATACTACACTATCACAAAGAAATATTTACAGAATAATGGTATTACTGAAAAAAGTTATGTGACAGTAGTACGCAATACATTTTTTTTTGCTATGTGACTTAAAGCTCTGCATACCAGAGACGCACGAATGATGATGAATTTGCATCAGGTCTCGTATATAAAACACACCAATCACTCGTATTTCAGTGTAAAACAGTCAATTACAGATAGAACAGTTCGTATCGCTACATACCAATCACATACGAAAGTAAGTATGAAAAACATACCAGATCTCTGCAAGCATTCGAGAATCTCGTATCAGATGTTAGTTTCAAATTGTATGTGATTTTGGCATGTGTCTGTATGTAATTTTCGTATCCTGCGATTTACAGTGCACGTGCATATGAAAACTCGGGAAAGCAGAGATTTCTGAAAATCTTGAATGAATGACCATGGCGTATATTACAAGAGTCAGCATTTTACACAGACATCTGTCAATGATAAAGTCAGTCAGACCATTGATTATTGGCATCTGCAATTACATTGAAATTTTCAAAATTCACATTGCTGTCATAATACCCGAAAGCTAAATTACATTCTCTTTTAATTTCTCGAGCAACCCTTGAATAAGAGTATATTGAATAAAAACCAATCGCCATTTCGTTTGAGATGTAATAAACACAACAAATTTAGTGATGATGCTTAGCACTATACTGGAATATTCAAAAACCCAGTCTACTAATATGTTTATTGATGCTTTCACCTTAAAATTTAGTGTTCGGATAATGTGGTTTTTAACATAGATTTTTCGATGATTTAGCACCTTACTGAAGACCAAGCATAGTATTTACACATAGTATTTCACACCAAGCAATCCCCACAACCCCTGCTAGCGAGCTTGCGTGCGGACGTGTCTCGTTGTCTGTCTTGCCGAAGTGACATCTTAGCTGTATCTTTCATCACCGAAACTTATCAACGTGCAAATTTACATCATCGGAATCCTCGCTTCATGATCATCATCACTGTGTGATTCATTTTTTAAAATTCTACGTAGAACCTTTTGTACATGCAATTTTTGTACATACAATCCATTTTTTCAATGTGGCGCTCTCAAAGTGATTTCGACCAACGCAGTTTTCCCTAACGCTCTCCATCACAATGTCCGGCACTGCAGCTCGCCGTGTGTATTCTCGTGAACAACTGATAAGCCTTCGCTCAATGCCCTCCACCGCGAGTGCAAATCTTCCCAGGCGGGTTAGGAGAAGACTTTGGTACTTTAACCTTGAGCGAAGTGGCTTCCCAACATCTGACAACAGAGATAGTGACGTCGGCATTAACTTCAGCACTGCGACTCCGCATGAGTCAGAAATCAGCTGTAGATCGGATTACAATTCTCTCCACTCGGCAAGTACACAATCGGATCTGCCAGGTAGCGCTGGAGACCGTGGAGCCAGGTAAACTGGAGACCTACAACCATCAGGTCCCAGTTTTATCAGATATTTCGAACTTGAGGCTCGGAGCACTCAACTGTCGTACTCTGAAAGACATCTAGAGGAGAGGCATGCTTGCTCAACTAGCTACAAAATTGCGCATGGACCTCGTTATGTTACAAGAAGTTTCAATCGTCTCCACCGACGATATTCAGCGAGAAGATCTCGGAGCGGGATGGACAATCATCTACACGTCAGCGGACGCAAGGGGTAGAGGAGGAGTTGGTGTCCTTGTCAGTCCTAGACTACATCACGCTGTCAACTGTGTAAGCTTGTCTTCTCGTCTACTCAGAATAGACATTCGACCGAAAAACAGAAATGCAAATCTGTTCTGTGCATACGCGCCTACTGCTGTCCATCCAGAGGACGCTCGAGATTTTTTCGAATTTCTTTCTACAAATATAGACTCTTTGGCACAGCGGAACACTATGATCACTCTGGGTGATCTAAACGCCGTTATAAGAAAGTCGGATCTAGCTCCTTTCGTCAGCCCCCGTGAAAATGCCAATACTGACACTATAATGGACTTCATTTCACGCCATGACCTCGTTTCTGTAAACACTCAGTTTCGTAAGCCCCCACAACGCCTTGCTACATTTGTAGGCTGCAAACGTAGACGCCGCAACGCTACAGGAAGGAACGCAACAAGAAGGCTGGCACAACTTGATCATGTGCTTATCCGGCGGAGAGAACGCAGTAGGTTCAGTAACTGTGATACCATCATGCCTTCATCTCTTCCTACTGATCACAAACTGCTGTACTGTGATGTTCGACTTCGTGACCCACTCTTCCGACCACCGAGGACACCTTTTAAGTATGATTTTCTCGCCCTACGTGAAGAAGAAACTCAACAACTCTTCTCTACGACTTTCTTATCAATCCTTAACAATTCAAATCATCCTACCAGCTACGGTGAAACTGCCAGGGCTGTCAAAACCACACTAGAAAAGACCACCCTTCGCTCGTCAGCCGCATACTGGACAGCCAGTATGGAAAAGTGACAAGGATGTGTTATCCGCTCAGTCGAAAGTAGCGCACCTCCGTCGATCCGGAATGAGTGCTGAGGCGAAAGAGGCACAGAAAGAACTTGCTCAAACTTACAAGGTTTGTCAGAGAGCTGCCCTGAACAAAGTCATTACCATAATAGCAGCGGCTGCAAGTGCGCGCAAGAACGATGCGGTCTGGACAGCCGTGAGAACACTGACGGGAAGAAGACGGAAAAGTGGAATCACCGTTTCTGGGGACACTCCAACTCCCCGAAAAGATGCATGTAAGGATTATTTCTCCGCAACTTTGAATGCAGCCTCACCGAAATCGATCAACATGTTTTTCCCTCAATGTTCCGCTCTACCCTCTGAATCAAACTTCAATGTGACTCCGATAACTGTTGATGAAATAATGCAACAGGCCATTCAAACCCCAGGAGGAAAATGTGCAGGACCAGATGGCGTGCCAGCTGAGGTACTAAGCATTCAATGTGTTGCTGAGCATCTTGTCGGGGTAATGAACAGCCTGCTTCAGGGTAGACCAGCCCCACCAGAATGGACATCTGCTAATATCATCGGAGTGCCAAAGAGGCCAGGTACAACTCGACTGGAAGAGCACAGAGGTATCTCGCTGATGTCGTGTGCTGCAAAACTTTTTAACAAAATCATCTTGTCAAGGATTTGACCTATGATTCGAGCAAAATGGCTTTCGTCTGCACCGAAATACGACTTCACATATACTCTGCCTTCGGAGAATATTGGAGGAGTGTCGCATTCACCAACGTAATCTCGTCTGTGTTTTCGTGGATTTTCGCAAGGCCTTCGATTCCGTTTCTCGAAGCGCTCTCGCCGGTGTACTGCGAGCTTTCCGCGTTCCACCATTACTTGTGCATTCCATCATGGCACTTTACAGGGACACAGGAGCTGCGGTAATGACCAACGACGGACCTACAGACACCTTTCCAACCACCTCTGGAGTCCTTCAAGGAGACACACTCGTACCGTTCTTGTTTGTGCTACTGCTAGACTGGGTTCTACATGACGCCATTCCCTCATACGAACACGGGCTGCTTCTAAGCCGTCGGAGGAGTCTGCGGCATCCCGAAAAGCGTCTGTCTGTCCTTGCATATGCTGATGACCTCGTACTATTGTCCTCAACGGTCGAGGGAGCAAAGAGTTTGATCGCCAACCTCCAGACTTTAGCAGCAAAAGTGGGCCTGTCAATAAGCATCAAGAAGTCCAAAGTTATGACTTCCCATCTGATCTCAATGTTCACATCGACTGCAGCGACATCGACGGTAGTGTAAAACGCCTCCCTCGATCAAACAGATTTGTCTTCACATGAACCCCGTCAACGAGGACAGGCAAATTCTACGACCTTTGTCGACTGCCTATTTAAAGACGCTAGTGCTCCAGATCAAGTAAATGGCATTTCATATGTCAGACAGTTACCCCGAGTTAGCCTTTTGGCGTAACTATGTATGTATGTACCGTATGTATTTACACTGTTTCTGCTGAAAACGTTTAGAGATGCTCGCACTTAAATCATTGTAACTTCGAAAACAAAACAATGTTATCCTCGATGTTAACAAACATGTGTCATTCACTCCTCTGTTAAATTACACGTAATATGTCGAAGCGAAAGTATAAAAAGTGAATAAAAATAAACTGATCATTCAGAGTTTTACTGTATAGCAGAATTTGTAATAATAACATCGCACGAGTATTATTAACAACCCCAATCAGTCCCATTAGTTCCCATTAGTTCATTCGTGATGCAAATATGTACAATGCATCAAGTAATTTTGATTTAGATTTCCTTGATTGCCTATAGCATTCAATTGCTCATGAAAGTGTTTGAACTACGCGTCATGAAAATAGATAGAGGATGAGATAAGATGACCGATTTATTGCTGGCCATGTGGCCATGTGGCCCCCTTTCCTTCACCATCATGTGTGAAGATAACTCACTATCCCAAATGCACGTGCACATTCTTATTTCATGTCGTGTTCCAGATAGTATTTCCAATTTGAAGCTGTGAGTAGAAGCCGGGCAGATGATAAACCTAACAAAATATAAACATGCATGTATTCTCTTATGTAAAGTTTACTGCTTTGTCAATTATTCAATTACACACTTCCACGAAAAATAGCTGTGATGCGGTAACATGAAACCGGATTAATATTCTTTCAACTGATTTAGCATTAACAAGAATTTGGGAAATGACGGACACTAGTCAGAACTGACTAAAGCCACAAAATATATATCTTTTCATTTGAAGTGAAGTAGAAGTCTGTCAGACATGGTAATTGGTCAGCGTCAAGCAGTGCGTATGATCAGTTATGAGTTTTCAAGATTAGTACACCGATGTTTTCCGTAATTAGTCCGGACTTTCACTTAATTCATAACTATTACTATTTCAAGCCATAAAGCTATTCAGGAATGTATAATCAGAATCTATAAGTAATTTGATAGCCATAGACATGAAGCGAACTACTAATCCATTCAATTGAATTAACATTTCTATTCAAATAGTAGGCCTAGATGTAGCACGCAATTGGCATCAGTTGCTCGAATTGGTTTCTAACCAGTATATTGTATAACCGATGGAGTTTTATACTTTTATAAATTCCTTTTTCTGCTACGATACCGCATTGCTATCCTTGTTATTTCTGAATTCGTTTATAAATAGCATCATGTTTTCTGATGGTTGCATTGTTATAATAGCCTTAAGTCATTCCAATAACATTGCTGATAGCATGTTCATATTAAAAAAAAGAAGATTCAGTTCGATTTTATGAGGTGCAAGATGTCATGCAAAAAAATATACAAGTATGCTATAACTTTACATGTCAGGCATGCTTTTGCATGCACCCTGGAAAATGATGTGAATTATGAACAAACTTAAGGTAATAAAATAATCTCACTTCTATATTTCAGGCGCTGCCAAACAGCCGCCGATCGCGAAGTGGTGAAGAAATAAAAAATGCAAAAGGAATAATAACGATATTGTGTCAATAACTTCCGAACAAAAATAAATCAATGAATTATGAATACTTGACTGTTTTATTTATCCCGATCAGTAAAGCACAAGGTTTAGACGCAGTTAAAGGAAATTCAGTCGTCAGGAAATCAAAAAAAGCATTACAATATTGACTGCAGGGAAATATATATCCATGGAAAATGTAATTTTCGTTTGAAAATGAGTAGACAATTCCTTGAAGAAGAATATTTTTCTCTCTAATGATCCTTAAATGCCATGATGACAAGGACTAACATTGATAAATGTAGATAATTATTTAATAAAAGTACAGGAAATCCTTGATAATCCTAAAGGACCATAACTGCAGAATCTTTAAGGACTTTATTCGGGCATTACCATGGAACATCCTGCAGAACTTGATCTTTAAAATCCTTAACGAAATTTCTCCTGGATTTAAAGGAAAAATCCTTTAAGAGAAGGTTCCATGATACTACAAGAACTGGTTTACATGGAATCCCGCAGAAAATAATCAGTCGGGTTTCCAGTTCTCATGACATGCACATTCTACCGCATTTGTGAATCGCAATACTGAGAGCGGTTTGATGCAGGACGTTGTCTCGGAATTTCAGAGTCAAAAAGGCAATGAATTCACTGGACCTGTCTGCTGCATTTGAGAACATTCATTGTGCTATCTTATTACTAATAAAAAGCACATGGCATGAGATCTTCCGTAATACAACATTCATTGCATTCGAATACAAGTGAAAATGAACTGAGAAAGTATCAACGTGTACTCAGACGACCGAAAATCTACAATGACTGACTTCTAGACTTTTATCCAATACATCAGACAAAGCGTGTTCAAATTCTCAGAATTCATCGACAATATGGATAGACAATGGAAAGCTGTGCAGTTATTTCGGATGGTAGCGCCAGACGCCCTTCAGAAGCTCGTCGTCAAGGACACGGTGTTCGTGACATGTCACGGTCTGCTACGTGAAGATATTACCAGAATTCTCTTCTCTACATGAATGTCCTGCTTGAATGAGATTTAAGTATTTGAGGTCTTATAAGCGTTGAATTCTATACATGAAAGAAGTTGCAAGTCAAAGTGAAAATTTACACTTTAGACGTGTCTTTGGCGTCCTGCGCCTTCTATCGGTCGATAGCAACCGGGAACGACAACCTGTGCGCCGAAGATTTTGATGGGCTACACTGGAGCACTTATTAAAGCACTGATGAGATGTAATAATCTGCTCTGCGTTCTAGATTTTCTCGTGATAGTCAATTAAAACGTCAAAATCTTGAAGGTGGGGTCTTTATCCTTCATAATAAATTTTCATATTTTGTTGAATTCAAAGCAAATTGTGGAGAATAGTGGGAAGATTCTAACACTGCATATGAATTTGAAACAGACTTACATAGGCTCCATTTTATATCAGTTTGCCTAATCCTACAAGTGACTCTCATCATACTTAGCCTGCATGTCTCTATGATAGTTCTAATGGAATTCTTTACAGCTAGATAGAACAGAAATTCAAGTGGTGAGAACAGGATCATCTGATTAAGATTTGAAGCAGAAATCACGCAGATATGTAATAAAAATGATATAAAATTGCAATGTCAGTGCGGACGAGACGTTGGTTTTTAATTGATTCTTCTAATAGCGAAGGCAGAACCTGTTTCTCATTCTTTATTCAAAATGCCTGAGTGCATCAGAAAATTAATGTGAAAAGAATTAATCATGAAAAGAAAACATTTTAGCACATAATTGAGAGTTTTTGTTTTGTGGCAATATCTAGCATGTAGGATATGCTTATCATGTACTACAGTGTATATAATGTAGTGGCCTACATAACTGATTAAGGAGGCATGTAAAATAACTACCAGGACGCGCAAGCTTGCATGTCGTGCAGCAGACCAGATCTCAGTAAACTGTGGCCTGGTCCTAATAGTTAAACCGCATATTGTTTGAGCCTACACGTAGGCCTACCTAAGTAGGCATCAGCATCAATTTATCAGTTATCTAAATACAGTTATACAATCAAAGAGAACTAATAAGAGGCCAATTGCTAGACATGCCCAAAATATTTAGGCTATCTACCTGCATGTGCATATACCAGGACCGACCACCGACCCCCGACCCCCCCCCCCCCCGGTGGGAGGGGCCTCGCGCGATGTTGCCATGTTTCTAATTATATGTTATTACTGATCCTTGTAATTCATGCTCCTAAACATATTGAGGTTGTAAAGTCAGCCAAACTGTTTTGTGCAGTTTTCTCAACAAAGACATTCATCTAGTCGTCGGAAAGAATAGTCACATCGTCATCAGAAAACCATGGGACAAGCGAGTTTATGTGCTCTTTTCTTCTTCACCAGTGCGATGGGGTATATTGGTTGAAAACATATCTGTCGTTCTGAAAAACCATTGTATTGCGCGATGGGAGGCAAATGTGAATTTTGTTGAGCCATTCACATATGAACTGAACAAGATGAGAAAAGCTCTTAAAGAATTATAAAAATATTCTATAAAGAAACAAAATAGTGAAGCAAATACAATTAGTGAAGCAAACTCACTCTATGATGAAGTGTCTTTTTGGGATTTCATTCTCTCGATGATCGTGTGGTTTAAGTTATTAAATGCCATGAATAAATCGAACAGTTTCAGAAGAAAGATATTTCTGTAGATGTATTGACGAAAGAAGTCGGTGCCACTCAGACATTACTGAATGAATATCGAGAGTCTAGGAGTTTCAAAGCAGTTTCTGCGGTATGATTGCTGAAGATATGTTGAGACGGTATTTCAGAAAAGGGGAATGTCATTAGAACATGAAATATGTAATGAACTTCATCTAGAAACCCTGATAAATGACTTTGCTGCAGGCTACGGTAAATCCAATAATTCCAAAGTAGTACTGCAAAAATTATCATCAAATTAAGCATGATTTGACCGAGGCAATCTGTTCGAAACATGGTATATGAAGTTCACAGTGGCGAGTTATGACTAGCCTGTAACTAGCAAGGACTTCTACAAATAGATTCATATCTACTGTATGTATTTATGCATAGAGGCATCTATTTGTAGTAGTCCTTGCAACTCAGCACTACCCGAGTGTGCAACTGGGAGGATACCAACATATTCTGATGTCAAATATAACGCAGAGTTTAGCATCCAGTTACACTCTAAACCAGCATCTCCTAAATCACACACTGAAGCGAGACACTATTCGTAACTAATAAAAAAATCCTAAAGCAAAGCGTTTCAGGAGGCTAGCGCACTAGTGTTATTGTTCTCTTTAGTATGCCAGCATTCTATTTCACGCAACCTCCTAAAATTCTGGTGTGTCGCGCTTTAGGATGCAGATTTCTTCGATTTTAGGAGGTGACAGTTTACAGTGTATAGTAACCGCACGTGAAGCATCTGTAACTGAAAAATGTAGTCAGCATTTTATGGTGAGGGGCCTCACACAGCATAATCAAATTAAGACACGACACGGTTAAAAATTCGAAGAATCCAGGAAACGGAAGACGCCAAAGTTAAACAATTACCCTAGTGGAGAATCTTGTAAATAATTAGGTAATTAAAAGTCATGAATGAATGAAATAATACTGACAACATAGAGTAACCTACTCTAGTATAGAGCAGGTACTGAAATACGTATAAAGGCAAGTCTACTCAACTAAAGACGGTAAGGGAAATAAATTAAAACTTATAAACGATTTAATTTTTATCAAACAAGAAAGAAACCTAAAAAACCAAAATTAAGTTTGCTATGTATGGAGTCATCAGGGAGGAACCATGTGGCTGCATGAAGCAAGGTTTCGGCCCCTAACCTCCAACCTATACCACATGGCGCGGCCAGGCCAACCATATCGAATGTACGATATGGAAGGTCTCTCCAAGCCTGAGGAAACATAGCAGAACCAAACCGAAAATAAATTTTTTAATATATTTGGACAAAAGGACGCACTTGAAACTAGAAGAGGTTATCTTAGCCCAACATGCCAATGATGGATGGCATCTGGCGGGGCGAAAAACAACCAAACTTAAAAACGAGGAACCTATTCTTGGAGAAGGACTTAATGCAAGAATTAACCAGCAAATTATTCTTATAACCCCGTCCTTTAAAGATATCAAAAATGCCCTTAGCTCTTGATATGAAGGCGGAAGCATCAGAAGAAATCCTAGCGAATCTGATGAGTTGGGCAGCAAAGATGTTTAAGCCAGTGTTCAAAGGCATGTTACTCTCGGGGAAAGTATACAGCACCACTGGGAAGCTGAACTCATCAACCTTATGGTAAACCTCTGTGATGTAATGGCCACCATCTTCGATCCTGATTTTAACATCCAAATAATTAACACATTTGTTGTTGTCCCCGCTTCTGCAAGCCAAGAGATCTACCGGGTAGATTTCAGGAAGGATCTTATCAAAATGTTTGAAGTTAAACACACAAATGTCATCGACATACCTTGTGGTACGAGAGAGAAGTTTTGCTAAGCCAAATCTCCTACTCGCTAGGAGTCCCCTCACAAAATAAAACTCCCTGTAAGCCAAAAACAGGTCAGCTAAGAGCGAGCTGGAATTCCCACCCATAGGTATGCCTCGAATTTGCTTGAAGACAAGTCCCCCGAAAGTGACAAAAGTGTTATTCAGGATAAAACTAATTGCATTAAGGAATTGGGTTTTGGACCAGCAGTGATACCCTCTGTATTTTTTATTCGAGAAGAAGGTTCTATAATAGCCAATGCAAATAAAGCTCTTGGAACTGCTAAAAATTAACTCACATAAGTCTTTCAAGGACTCCATAACCTGGTCTAAATTAAGATTCGTATAGAGTGTGGAGAAATCATAAACTTGTAAGGAGTGGCAATTCAAACACGACATCCTGTCAAGGAATTCCCCAGAAGAGTTAATGCTCCAGAAGGCGTTCACACCAGAATTATGCTTGATGGAAAGGCAATAACTACTAAATTTGTCCCGGATCAATTGCAAACCTTTGTTCACCAGTATGGCCAAATCTTTGGAAGTGCTGTTCCTAGCACCAGCTATGAATCTACTTTTATACGGATCTTTGTGCAATTTAGGTATCCAGAAAAGTTTAGGTAAAACCATAAATTTATCTTTAACCGTTATGCCAAAGGAATCCTTGAGGGTGGTGCAATGTTCGGCAATTATGTCATTAATGGAAGAAATTACTGGTGCGTAAGTCTGATTACCAACAGCATTGAAACTTCTAAGGTCAAAGCCTAGTTCGTTCAAGAGGACAATGAGGTAATACTTCTTACACACAATGACAAAATTGTTGGCGGCCTTATCCGCCGGAGTAATGACGTAATTCGTAATTCTTCTGAAAGTTTGAGATGAAGTTTTTACACTCCTTAGATCTTAGTACCTCGTGCGAATGTAAAGATGGAAAGCTAGAACTCAGGAAGGAAATGCGATTTCTAATTATCTTAAAACCGGAACTGGCATATACACTGTGCTGGTACAAGCTTCGGCTTTATCGTAGACAATGGCTATGAAAATATGCCACAACCCAATGCATTATTCATGAGCTTATCAAGAATCAATTAATAAGTCAGCTTAGACTTGCTATCGGGGAAGGTAAGCTATACTTAGAAAATGCAACATCATAACGGTCGCCTTTTGCTACATCCTGCGATTTATCCTATAGCTTAATTAGATTCGCTAGGTCCGACTGTATGGACCAAGAATCTATTTCGCTTGGCTTAAAGGGGATGATACAGAACATAAGCCTGACTAGCAAACACAATATACCTCTAACCTTCATTAGACACAGAATAAATGGGCTAGACAAGCCTAGACACAGTGCCAGTGCATGACCCGGTTACTAGACAGCCAGGTTAAGGCGTAGGCCTATATAGTATAATTTATGAATGGTATAGTCCTATGATAATGGTATGGGCCTATGGCAGCTGGAATTTTGCTTCATGTTAGGCTTGGGTGTGGAGGCCAAGTTCTCCAGGGGATCTAGGATGCAATTCCATGGTAGTAGAATTTTGCATACGGCTGGCTTGGGTCATCAAAATTCTTCCTTGGGTTGCTTGGACTTGGGATAAACCAAAGCAAAACCCAAGCCACTTAGCTTGGGAAGACACAACCCAAGCTCTATAGCAACCTTGATGTGACCAAGCACTTGATGAGTACTCTACGATTGGCCGAACATAAGACTTGTACAAAGTTAACTTAGAATTATAGTCAAGAATTTTGAATGCCATTTTGATGGTTCCAACCATTTTATTGGCTTTGTTAGCAACGCGGAAACACTATTTAGTGGGGCTTAGATTGTCGGATATGAGAATACTAAGGTCCACAGTTTGTCATTTTTGGGATGGTGACGTTGTTCATGTTGTAAGATTGTCGAGGATTATTGTCACCAAAACTAATGGATTTACACTTGTCTGGGTTGATGCACAACAGCCGCCACTTTTACTCCAATTTGATAAAAATTTCAAGTCATCTTGCAAGTGAATAGTATAAGTACCTGACGACACCAGTAAGTAAATCCGAACATTATCCGCAAATTTCAAAATCAGCGAGGACCCGTTCCATGAGTTTATCAATATCGCTTACATAGAGCAAGAACAGCATAGGACCCAGTACACTGCTTCGGGGCACAACACTAGATACTCTTACTAGGTCTGAATGCGAGCCATTGATTAAACATATTGTTTTTTACAACACAAAAATGATATTAGCCATCTCAGCAAACTACCAGAAATACCAGAGGATCTTAATTTGACAACGAGGTGTTTATGCGGAATTTTATCAAAAGCTTTACAGAAGTCAATATAAATCGGGTCAAAACAGTTTCCTCTATCTTACAGATGATGAAATGCACTCAAGAAAAGTCAGAAGAACGAAGGTGCTTGATCGATCAGGTAAAAAGAAAATGTGAGTTATTAAATGAGGAATGTGAGCTGACACGATCAAGAATAAGACACCTAACTTAACAACTCCCTCTAATAACTTATAAACTGATGAAGTGGGGCTGATGGGCCTGTAATTAGAACAGTCCGACTCAGGTAGCTTTCTAATCAGAAGGAACAAACCCTTGCTGCATAAACAATGTAAGCAAACGCCTGAGAACATGCATGAGTCCATCTTCAATTAACATTTTCTTTGAAATGCCGTCAATACCCGGCGTTGAAAATGGATTCAAACTCTTTAAATGAAAGCGAAATATGTTTTCAGTGACAATTACATTTGAAATTTGATGGGAAGCTGCATTGTCACAAGACAGAGACGTAGCATCATCATTACAAAAACCGGAGCAAAAAACACTAAAAGTGTCTGCAATTTCGGTGTCATATACAACAAAGTGACCATCAGGTTTCAAAACAGGAACTATAGAAGGCTTACAAGAAAGTGAGGAATTTGTGTATCTCGAGAAAGTTTTGGGATGTCGCTTTCAATTACGTGCAGCTACATGCAATTGTTCAGGTGTTCTGGTGTCATTAGAAATTGCTTCACTGAGTTTCGTATCCGCTTCCTTCGTAATTGCTCACGGATTGAGGATGTAGATATAACGCACTGTAAACCGTAGACCGACAATTATCCTACAAAATTACCGACAAAATCAACCGACGATTGTCATCTCCAATATCCTGCGATATCCGACGAATTTGTAGGTTCTCCGCCGACATCGAAACAGATGCTTTGTATGCAAATTAACTAAACAAAACTGTTGAATATTGATTGATTTTTTCGATTAGTGATTGCCTGACTTTTGGGCAATCTGTATTTTTGTGCGGCAAAACCATGATTTATTTTGACATAATTTCATTAATTACCTACATTTTTGATAAAATTTGAGCTATAATTCATTGCTCATTTTGTCGCTTTTTGTCAGATATTGCAGGTGTTCAGTGGCAATCATCCTACAAGAACTAACAATGACCGACAAAATAGATTTTGTAGGATAAATGTCTGTCAATTGTCAGTCAACGGTTTACAGTGCGTACACACAACAAGCTCGCTTCCTCGCTCGGAGAGCACGAAGAACGTTGCTTTTTAAGGGAATACCACGGAATCCTCTCAGTCTTTGAATTAGTGGAACTGCATCAGTAGCTGCTTGAAGAATAGTCTCTTTGGGTGGACCACAACAATTCAGAAAAAGACAATTTTGCACCGAACATCATTATGATCACACCAGGAAATCGCTCGATCATTTCAACGAAATCAACAAAAGATTCATCATTGACTAAAACAACATCATCATTACGCGTAGGAGAAACAGCCATTTGAATAAGAAAGCTACTGGCACAAGATGATGCATGAATGGCGTGAGAAGGCAGACGCATATCAAATAAAAATAGAAAAATATACCAATCTGCCAGAAGTAAGTTTATTTTCCGCAACGTGTCGAAGCACCCTACTTCGTCGTCAGGCGATAATAAAATGTTGACAAATACATGCATGTATGAGAATGAAAATGATGAAGACAACTCTAGCATTGATGTCTGTGTCAGAGTGACATGGGGACACAATGGCGAAAGAAAATCAATGTCGTCCAGTGACCTCTAAAAGGACTAGTAGAAGGCCACTGAACAAAAGCACATAAAACAGTAGACATGAATAAGTATTAAAAGACAAGGAATAAGAAAAAATATATACAAATCATGAAAGTGTCTTAAACCAGAAACATGGTGTAGTCAATAGGCTATATTCATCACGAGAATTTAAAGTGGGAGACAGATGTTTTATAGTCATGGCTTCTGCAATTCGACAACGAATTTGGCTCACATGTCTGCTCAAAATAGTAAAAGAGAAGGTGTCTTTCGCTGAGGCATGATGCGACACACTATGCTTATGTACACCTGTATTTCTGCTAGGCTGCAAGTGTTCAGCGACGCGATCATGGAAAGGACGAGTTGTGCTACCGATATAAAATTGAGGACACAAATTACATTGAGCTTTGTACTCAACATTTTTACTATTACACAAGTAAGGGTCATTAATAACACAAGAACGTTTCGAACAATCTATGTGTCTCTTGATTTTATTCAATTTATTGGCTAAATTAGGAGATGGTTTGTAAATAACACGGACATTAAGACCAGTTCTTCTTATAATACGCGATAGTTTGTGGTTGAATTCATCACTAACAAAAGGAACTTTGAGCAAAGAACAGTTATTCTGAATGTAGGGCGCAGTTCGCCGACGTATTTGAGATTTCTTAGGACGTGACACTAACTGTTTGATATTTTTTTATTTTAGAATAACCATTTTTAGAAAGCTTACGGCATAGATTCGAAACTGCTGCTTCTCTGTCATTGGTATTAGAGCATAGTCTGCTCACCCTACGAACCTCTTCTCTCACTGTGTTACGTTTAATAGACGTAGGAATGGATGATTCTGCACGATTAGCTTCCTTTTGGTAAAAGCGATAATGTAATTTTCCGTTTTCGTCAATAAAATCTCTTCATCATTTTCATTCTCATACACGGATGTATTTGTCAACATTTTATTATCGCCTGACGACGAAGTAGGGTGCTTCGACACGTTGCGGAAAATAAACTTACTTCTGGCAGATTGGTATATTTTTCTATATCTACTGGCACAGGTATAAATAAAACATCAGAACGTGAGGGTCCACACATTGCAGACCAATCTATGTCAGGACAATTCAAGTCACCAAAAAAAACACTATGGGACCAGAAAATGAATCGCACAGGTGATCGATAACAACAGGAAAAGCTACGCCATTCATCTGATATCTGCTTGGTGAACGATACAAACATCCAATTTGCATGCGCTTATGATCAAAAACTTGAACAGTGCAAAAACAGAGTCTTCAAAGTCGTTTGATATCGTAAATGTATGAGCAACTGGCAATATTTCTTGACAAGTAGCAATACAACACCACCAAAATTATGCGATTGTTGCGGAAAACGACATATTCTCATTGTGCTAGTAAGGCATCAGTTAAATTTGGACTAGCTAGATTTCTCAGACACTGGTTCAAAAAACTTGCACCCATCTGCAGATGTAAATGGCTGCAGATTTCTGCAAGTTAAATCGCACGTTTGCGAGCTCTACCACCAAAAAACAGTTAATTTTTACAACTACCGTCAAGTGAAAACGCATAGCTGTTCAAGCTGTTGGATTGCGCACCTTTCCTTGCAGATAACTTTCTTAGGTGCGTGCATGGTGTGATTGATGAAGATCTGTATGAGTTAGAACACAAATGTTCATGTTTTTCATCATTAAGCGAAGCCTTTTTGCAAGTGCTCTCTTGTGAAGAAAAATGCATAGAAATTCAACACATTTACGGACACATACCTTCTAATACACTTTCTAAGGTACTGGTAGATGTACAGTGCTGCAGATTTCCTTATGGCAAGTCATAAATCTTTGAGTATTTCTATCACTAGAACGTCCACCTTATTCTTTAATGCTGTCATCATGCCCCCATCGGAACATAGATGTTAATAATGTATTGATGATTTCTTTTGGATAAAGGCGTCCACTCGAAGATACTGCTACAAGCTATCGGTCTCTGATCTTACGAATGTGAACGTCTCATGTGAACTTTACAACCGTAGAGTTGTATCAATCTGGGATGCCCTGACTGAGTCAATTGCGCTGTCTCAATAGCGCGCTCCACTTCAAGTTTTTAAACACAACTAATTAACTTAATCCGCCAATCTTTCACAATGCTGTTCTTGTTTCCGAACTGCTTCCGTTGCCTGTATTACAGTTGTTAACATTTTGAACTGTATTGTTCAGGCCACACGCTGTGTATTTGTAGCCAGTAATGCCTTTTCTGCATTTTGTGTAGAATAAACTTGAATGAATCAGTAGATAATAAACGATGTTCCATGTAATAATTGCAATTGCAGTATAATCACAATGCTCGTAAATAACTAAAGCTGTGTGTCTTTGCAGTTCTCATGGTATGCACATTCAACCGTATTTGTGAATCACAATACTGAAAGAGCTCGAAATTTACGATTGAGAGTCAAAAAGGCGATGAATTCACTGGACCTGTCTGCTGCATTTGAGAACATTCATTGTAACATCTGATATCAGTAATAAAAAGCACGAGGTATGAGATCTTCCGTAATACAATAATCATTGCATTCGAATACAAGTAAAAATGATCTGGGAAAGTGTCAACGTGTGCTCGGACGACCCAAAATCTACGATGACTGACTTATAGACTTTTATCCAATACATCAGACAAAGCGTGTTCAAATTCTCAGAATTCATCGACAATATTGAGAGACAATGGAAAGCTGTGCAGTTATTTCGGATGGTAACGTCAGACACCCTTCAGAAGCTCGTCGTCAAGGACACTGTATTCATGACATGTCACGGTCTGCTGCGTGAATATATTACCAGTATTCTCTTCTCTACATGAATGTCCTTCTTGAATGAGATTTAAGTATTTAAGATCTTACAAGCGTTGAATTCTATACATGATAGAAGTTACAAGTCAAAGTGAAAATGTACACTTTAAACGTGTCTTCGGCGTCCTCTGCCTTCTATCGGTCGATAGCAACCGGGAACGACAACCGGTGCACCGAAGATTTTGATGGGCTACACAGGAGCACTTATTAAAGCACTGACGAGATACCACGTATGATAATCTGCTTTGCGTTCTAGATTTTTGCGTGATAGTCAATTAAAGCTTCAAAATCTTGAAGGGAGAGTCTTTTTCCGTCATAATAAATTTTCATATTTTGTAGAATTCAAAGCAAATTGTGTAGAATAGTGGGAAGATTCTAACAGTGCATAGGAATTTGAAACCGACTTACATAGGCCTCATTTAATTTCAGTTTGCCTAATCCTACAAGTGACTCTCATCATACTTAGCCTGCATGTCTCTATGATAGTTCTAATGGAATTCTTTACAGCTAGATAGACCAGAAATTCAAGTGGTGAGAACAGGATCATCTGATTAAGATTTGAAGCAGAAATCACACAGGTATGTAATAAAAATGATATAAAATTGCAATGACTAAATTGCTAAGTCAGTGCGGACGAGACGTTGGTTTTTAATTGATTCTTCTAATAGCGAAGGAAGAACCTGTTTCTCATTCTTTATTCAAAATGCCTGAGTACAACAGAAAATGTCGACAGAAGCAATGCCAACGCTATCTACTGCTATGGAAGACTTCAATCAGTCTCTCTGTGATGTGATAATGTTCCATAATGCCGAAAAATATATTTCGGACTGGTTGCTGGCCGCTGGCATGCTGTGATAGTCTGTATCTTGGGAGGTGAGCGACAACAAAATCCGCGGTATTCTCTTTGAGATTCCGAAATGATGAAGTGGCGGACGTGAGACTTCATTGCCTAAATCATGAGTCATGAAATTGAATTATTCTAATTTTCGTCATTTGCTGCGTTTTCACATTTTGCCTCAACATCAAGAAATGCATTTGTTGTTTTATGATTTCATCAGGCTCCATTTTCATGTTGTGGAAATTTAAAGTTTGAATTGAATTGATTAAGAGCATTGAATGATGTTCTCCAAGTCGGATAAACTTAACTACATTTGTGCACAAAATATTTTCCTCCACTTTGCTGCGACCAAGATGAAAGATAAAAGAATAATTATCATTGAAAATACACAGTAAAGCATCAATTTGATCAAAATTCGCAAATTTCGGCGGAAAATTGATTTTTTTTTTGGGAAGCAGAAGAATCGCTGCACGGTGCAAAGTCCTATAATTACTTCAAATGGCACAAAAGAACAAATTTCGACCACATATTGGGAAGTTCTGCTTAACTTATCTCTGACTGACTGATCAATTATGTGTCAAATGATAGGTCAGGAATGAGTGCGAATATTCAAATTCGTCTGAACGCATCTGATCGAACCGCAACAATCCGAGCTTGAGATTCGTCGCACGAATCCTATATTTGATAAATGAATCAAAATAATCACAATTCTCGTTCCGTTCGACTTTCGCTTCATTTCAATCGTTCATCAATGCAAAGCCCTGGATGGATCGAATATTATCACATTCTACAAAAACAATCTCTATCTGCTCTTAGATATCGTCTAATATCACATTGGTGATTTTGTTTTGAGTCTGCAGCGCATTCTACAGTTATAGGAGAACATTCGCATCCACATGCTATGAGTGAGCACAATTCAATTGCTGCAAAATATTTGTCCAAGCGAACGAGCACTTTCAAGGGCTGGTCATGTCATGCTTTCAATGAATATGTTATTCACACGTGTCAATACCTCTGAGAATTCGGCTCTCAACTGGAAAACGACTTTGAAATTTGAAATGCATCTCTTTCAAAAACGCTCGGAGTTCACTTGTTTTTTCTTGTTGACATACAACTGCAAGAGCTTCCATTCGCATTGATTTACATGTTCATTTGGTGACGGAGGCCATCTACGACAGCTCTTATTGCTATTATGGATTCTCTAACATCTAATTATGATAATGTGAATTACAACGGATCTGTCTTAGTTTCTTTTGATCACTAATATTAAAGAAAGCATTCGATTATGCTAGTCATGCAATACTAATCAGGAAACTGCTAAAATTTGGTCAACCAACTGGCCTTGTATTGTGGATAGAAAACTATTTATGTGATTAAGCTTGTGTGAAATTAATGAGTTATTTTTCACAATCATACTTGCTGAGGTCTGGTGTTCGTCAAGGCACCGTTCTTTCCCCATTTTTATTTTCTGCCTTTGAGAGTGATTGCAAGTGCGTCAATCAGAAAAGTTGTTCTGTTAACATGCTGATGCTTTGACGATTATTGTGCCTATTTGTCAGTCACATGACACTAATTTGTCAGCATACAGAAGCGAAATAAAGAATGTACAGAGTTGGTGTGAGTTGAATGAGATGCAGCCAAGTTGATGGTATGCAATAAAAATAACAGAAGCGTTGATCTATCCTGCTTTCCTTCTGAGGTTGTTGATAGCATTATAATTTTGGGCATCATTGTAAGTAAAGATTTGAAGTGGACTCAGTATGTCGAAAATGTGACTAAAACTGCTAGCAGGCGTCTATATGCATACGAAAAATGAAATTGTACATGAATACCACTGAGAGAGAGAGAGAGAGAGAGAGAGAGAGAGAGAGAGAGAGAGAGAGAGAGAGAGAGAGAGAGACGTTTATTCGAATCATCAATGTGAATCAAAAAATACATACAGATCATATAAATTCAAGATAAATTCATTAAGTCAAGTTATAAGGAATGTTCTTTGATAACATTAAGTTAAGACAGACAAATTAGTCCAAAAATGTGAGGGACTGGGTAATGCACATGTGCGGCAAGAAGGAGTTACGGCGTGAGGTCGTTCTGCAGAAGGGAACCGAAAATCGACCGGAAGGAAGACTGGTAGGAATCAAGCGCGAAATAAAGGTGTCCTGATTCACCAGATTCTCGAAGAGTCTCGCTGCCATTGCTCTGCGTCTTAAAGAAAGATCATCTTCGGAATGAATGCCCTTGATCCTCAGACACCTGCTTTGAATTTTCTGGAGGCGGCTTGAGTCGTAAGAGGAAATTCCTATGAAAACAGGACAGGCATACTCGATCAAACTGCGAATCAGTGCGTTGAAAATGGTCTTAAACTCATCGTCATTTGTAACACACTTCAATCTGCGCAAAATATAAATTCTTTGAGAGCATTTCCTCTCGATGAAATCGATGTGACCTTTCCATCCAAACGTGTCTTCGAGTATAATGCCAAGAAACTTCAAACTTCTTTGAAACTGGATGAACGGAAAGAACGATTCGACACTACAGATTTCTTTGAAACTTCCACGATAGTTGATCAAACCGCGAGTTTTGCTCCTGTTCAATGAGAGGCTGTTCTCTTCAGACCACCGCAACACGTTACTAATCTCCGATCTTAAGATGTTAATGCCTTCCATGGCCTTCTCCTTCCGAATGCCGAAACATAAGCACACATCATCCACATACTTAATCATAGACGTTGTTCCTGGATGCAAAGGAATCAGAGACGACACATACACACCAAACAGATACGGGCCGAGGAGGGAGCCCTGGGGAACCCCACTGGTAACCTTCTTCAGAGAACTCGTAGAGCCTTGAAAGCGAACCCGTTGTTGACGATTAAACAAATAATCACACATGAGACGAACGAAACCCACAGGAAGACCCACATCCGAGAGCTTTGAGACAAGATCTGAGTGCATTATTCGATCAAATGCTTTCGAATAGTCGAAGCTAATGAAAATTGACGCTCCAATTTGGGGATCATCAAATAATTTAGTGAGGTTATCATGAACGGCAATTATTGCATGCGTGGTGGAGGATCTCTTTCTGATGCCAAACTGCAACTCGCCCAATGAACGTGTGAGACTAGTTCTGAGATCATTGAGAATAACTCTCTCAGCAAGCTTTGCCGGTATTGAGAGTAGACTTATTGGCCGTGACTCTGAAATGGTGGCATTGCTAGTTTTCGGGATTGGAACAATGTCAACGGTCTTCCAACATGAGGGAAATTTTCTCTGTCGTATACACTCAGTAATCATATGATGAATTGGCTCGGCGAATACTAATGCGGAACGTTTGTATAACAGCGTCGGGATGCAGTCACTACCAGTTGAGTATGAGGAGAGGTGAGACAGCATTTTCCAAATGTCCGTGACATCACATTGAGGCAACCATCCGTCATTCCTCAGTTCCTTTGAAGGTGGCAAGGAGGAAGAGCAGTTCATCACACTGCAGAAGAAATCATTAAATTCGTCAGCGAGCCCATTATTAGTAAAATTACCAGTAGAACGAAAAGAATTCGGTGAGTGACCCCTCTCAAAACTGACCTCCATGAATTGTACACTGGCTTTATAAGATCTGTCTTTGAGGATGCCTGTCCATGTTTCGTTGGCATGAATCTCACGCTCTCAGAAAGGTTGGCAAGACTTGATAGAAGAGCACATATAGAATAATTTTCGTGGATGACATTCGATTTTGTAAGTGCTCACCTGATGTTTTGTCAAAACGTAGAGATGTTATGTGTAAAAAGCTCTACGTATGTATCTCCATGAATGAAGGCCAGTCCTGAGACATTTGATCCCACGAACACTGTAGAACAGTGGCAAATATGTTGTTCCTTTTTGTCAGACTGTGAAACGGAAGCGATCTTTTATTCCTTACCCTGCTATTGACTTGATGAATAATCTTTGATGCTCCTACATTTTGCACACTATAAATCGCTCAATACCAATCACATACGAAGGATGCATACTAAAATATTTTTTGGTATATTTCTGTATTCTCTTGGTATATATTTGCATGCTTTTCGTATGTTTTTTCAAATGTGGTATGCTTTACATACTGAAGCCATACCAGCCCAATGTTAAAAGAAAGCATAAATCATGTCCAAAGTATGTTGATTTAAGGCCTTTTGTCAATAAAGATCACACGAATGTTACTACTGTTCTGTAAGTAGTGAGATAATGACATTCAAGAGTCATAATTTCAATACTGAATTCGATTTTAATACACGTAAGTCTAAGGCATTTCATGAATAATCAATAAGTATTCAACCATCAACAATTATGCATTATGTAATTTTGAAATAAGGCATATTATCAATCCGAACTAAAAACACATTATAATTCATTGAACGCAAAAATAGTTCTGCTTGAGATATATAAGTCAACATGATTGCACGAAAGATATCGTTTGAATGAATTGATGTTAATTAACTTGGCTTATAAAGTAGAGCTAACCAAACGTCCTGTTAATGTTGCTAGACAAGTAACAACAACGACAATCTCGTGGAGCATATAATTGGCAATAAATCTAATCTAGTTAAATATCACTCTATCACACAAAAAATATTCGCGACTGGTATTACTGAAAAAAGGTATTTGACAGTAGTATGTAATACACATATTTTTTTGCTATGTGACTTAAAGCTGCACATACCAAAACATACCAGAGGCATACGAATAAGGATGAATTTGCATCGCGTCTCATATATAAAACATACCAACAATTCGTATTTCAGTGTAAAACAGCTAATCACAGATAGAACCGTCCGTTTCGCTACATACCAATGACATACGAAAGTAAATGAGATGTGGTATGAAAAACATACCAGATCTCTGTAGACATACCAGAATCTCGTATCAGATGTTAGTTTCAAATTGTATGTGATTTTGGTATATGTTTGTATGTAATTTTCGTATCCAGCGATTTACAGTGCATATGTCCAGTGATTTGAATATTTAGTGATTTCCACTTATGAAATATTAACTACACTACACTACTTGTTGGGTTTATTCTTGTGCATTGCATGTAAAGTTAATTATTATTACTTCAAATTATGATCAGCAGCATCCCGTAATGAATGTGTATCTAGTTCACTTCAATTCGATCAATTGAGATATCAGCATTATCTTTGCTGCATGGACCTGGATTGGCCCGGAATAGCAATGAAATTCGAACAGGAATTCAAAATTGAATTGAAGACTAACAACAGCTTTACCTTTAAAATCCCAGTCCCGATCAGTGATTGGCGATCACGATTAGAGAATTATCCGTGTGAGAATAAAAAATTAGTCCAATTCATTGCTATCCGACTTCGAGCCAATTTATGAAGCGGTCTACACTTACACAAATGGCATTGACATTAGAACGAGGAGACACGTCAAATGATACAATTTTCATTTATATTTCATGTCTCTTATAAGCCTCTAAAGTAGAGATGTTTTTATTCAAAAATTATGTCGATTAGTAACACTGTACATATTCTAAAATACATAAATATAGTCTGTTAGATGGCAAGTAGGTAGCATAAGCCTACAGTCACCTAGAACATGTGCCGGTTTTTGCCATACCAATGAGAGATTGCTTTCATCCACTATTGATGCTGACCACTGATTGCCTAGGACGCCGAGATGCGCCAATTGACGCAAATGTTTGAGAACACACACAGTATGCACAGTCCATTGATGTTTTTGTAATTCAACGACATTTAGCACAGTATCAGTTGTACTGAGAGTCGATTTTCCGATGTTTGCTGTCGCCATGTAAACTCAGATAGTTGATATTAATGAAAGTGATTTATTACATGCAGCATAACACCTACATTTACCCATTTTTCAAATTTACCAATCGGAAATAGGCCTAAACTGAGCCATAATTGCTGCATTGTAAGACTCTCAAAACAGCTGTGGAGATCTGAAACTCATCAATTACTGCTGCGAAAAGTTTGCCAACAGTCTGTTTTTAGTGTTGAACTATGAATATAATGATAGCTTTCATTTTGAACATTGATTTATGCAGATTTGTTCATATAGGCCAACCAGCTTTCTTATCAAATATTGAAATTCTTCTTTTAATTAACTTAAATCTACTGAAAGCCCCTAAATTATTCAATTGGAAATGGAATGAATGGCCAAAGCGTTTTCAGTATTGAGCAGATTACGTATAAATGCCAAATATGTGAGATTGCTTCGATAGATGATGGTGTAAGTGAGGAATCGTGTAGAGATTCCAAGTCACTTTTCAGATGATGTATTGAAAGGTCTAGGCTTTTAGAGGATCTGAATGGATGTGGAGTAGTACAATGGTTTCATTTTGATACAAAGTAGGAATGTAGGAAGGTGAAGATGACATTTTTGGATGATGGGTGGAATTCTTTGACATTTGTGGGGTGATTTGTACTTCATTTCAAGTTTTAAAACGTAGCTAATTAACTCAATCCGCCAATCTTTTGCAATAGTGTGCTTACTTCTGATCTGCTTCCGTTGCTTCTGCTTGTATTCAAAGGTGGACAAAAGTTAATTTTTCAAATCTGCATCCGCAAAGTCCGAAATCAGTAATCCGCATCCAATCCGCATCCGCAACAATTCTACATTTTCTATCCGCATCCACGCTGAATTCGCATCGAATCTGCATTAGTAGAAGTCTTCGAAATTATTCTTATTACCTCGTTCAGATTAACTTGATATTCTACACTAATTGTCAAAAAACTCAAACTTTTGATTCATATTTCATTCATGCGCTATGAAACGTCGGCGACATTCTGCAAAAAGCGTGGCTCCTCGTTCAATTGAATGACAGTGGTTAGAGATGTGAATCCAAATGGTGAAGACAATGGTCCTCATAATTTGTCGGAAAGATTGACGGAAGCGGTTGAACGTAAATCCGGAAAGTGGCTGTGGTGATGTAGTACCTTCACGGTAGGTTCCCGTGACGATACTTTGCCGAATGATGAGTCCAGACTCTCCCAATTTCCACTGATCAAGTGATGTGGCACAACAAGTCATCGAGTGTTGGACCCTTACCATCGCATCATGTCTTTCGTGCGAATGAGGGAATTACCGCGAAGACTCGATCTGCAGTAAATAGTTCCAAACAAGTTTCGCTGTTGATAGACTAAAGAATGCCTCGATTCACCAGAAGCTGTCTGTACTGAAGTGGAAGTGGAGCGTGTGTTCGGTACCGGTACGGTAACGCCGGTTAGATACTGACTTTTGATGAGCTCTTTATATTTGAGGTAAACACTCAGATGAAACAATCGTTTGCTTGCATCCTATAAAATATTGCCGATCGCTCGTTCATATTTTTCTGTCATTGATTCGCACGCATATTCGATACTAGCATCACTGTAACATTTTATAAATGTAGGCTCTATCAGTTGGATGCGCCATTTGGAAATGTCAAATATATTTTTCATTGAAAGCATCAATGTATGGATGTTTTATGATAATAATAATAATGCTTTATTCGTCAATACAAAAGCGGTATGATATCATGAAGAAGATCATTCTGACAAAGTGCGGGGTGATTTTCCTTCAGTGAGGTCATTTTGACCTCATTCCGTAGTTTAAGTAATGCATGTATTCCCGTACTTCTAAGTGTCAACAGGCTTGTTCACGTGGCCATGACCTGGTATTAGAGCTCCTATCGGATCACCGGATCATTCGGCTGATGATCCGATAACCTTATAATAGTCTCTTTCTCCTGAGCCAGTAAAAATATTATTGAAGATGAGTACAAATCATTACTATTTTGACATAATGTGGCAAAATATGCTGTATAACACAGTCTACAAGCCTCATCCCATTAACTGTTAGCGAAAACATTACTTTTTTCATTCACGGATAATTTTCACTTACCCTGCAGGTAATTTACACGTTTATTTGACTGCCTTCGTTTATTTGTAGCCGGTCTACTCGTATCACTAAATTTTGAATCAAATTGAGGTGAATTCTCTGTAATGTGTCAACGGTTTTTATATTTTGTTGCATCAGATTTCGTACCATTTTTGAAATACAAATGATTTCTATGAGAAGTCAATTATATGTTTTGAAATAAATATCGACTTTATATATAAGGTTAAGTACTGTGTATCAGTAGTCTACCAAAGAATTGGAATATTGTTTTAAATTGTGGATACTTTGATAACTAGGCCAACGCATGTTACCTAATATTATTCAAATACTTTCAGTCATCAAAAATAGGGAATTTGGGGCTAACATGTAAGATGACTTATAACGGAACGAAGGCAGCAGAAAGCTAGATCGAATCGGTGGGGGGAGGGGATTCTTGGTTCTCATCCATAGTAACTCACTTACACGTATTTATGTAGCTACGTTTTTGATGTATTGAATTGAATTTAGAATTATGCTCATTTTAATTGAGCCTAGGCCTACAAGTAGCTCCAAAGACTTTCAAATACCTATATTCATTATAAAGAAGACATTCATACTTTATTCTTTGTTCAACTTATTATTGTGATCAGTTCACTACCATTATGCCTTTCACAACTTACTTTGAATGAATCCCGAATTCTGATGATGGCAATTCGTATTTATTGTGTATAGTGACCGAAAAATTTACTTTCTTGAAATTACGAATAGGCCTACGCATATTAAATAAAAGAATTACTACTAATATACCTGTGAACATTTCAGTTTATAATATGTTATTATCATGTAATGTAAACACTCTCTTGTCTGATAAATGTATATAAATATATTTTTCTAGTAGGCCTAGACTAGGGTTGCTCAAATAGGAATCATGCTGTCTTTCACGATTACTAGTTTTGCAGATTATGTTCTATATAGGCCCCTATAACTTTTCAATTAAGTGTTCTTTTTCAGGTGGAGGATTAATATGGTACTTTTGGTTACAAAACATAAATAGTTAAGTTAAGGCACTTGATTGGAATCATTGAAAAATTATAGGCATAAATTTCATTAGCGGATCACACCGGACCTCGGATCATTTACCGGATCATTTGCCCATCGGCTCTCGGATCACGCATGTAGTTATCGGATTGGATTCCGGCTCATGCCCATGAGCTGATCCCGTGTGAGCCGGTAGGAGTTCTACCTGGCATACTCGTATGCAGCCACACCCACAGGTGCTGTCCTGAGCAGTCTGAATTTAGGACTCACTACTAATGACGACTGCTCATAGCAGACATGGAAGCACAGTTACTCTCACTCAGTTAATGTAGGCCTACATTTCATTTATTATTTTATTCGGCTGATATTTTATTTTTAGTAGGCATATTCAAACGTATGTCCTTATCGACTAGAAATCCTGCAAACCAAGCACCTGTATGTTATTCTTGTAGACGTTTTTAAATGCACCTGAAGTCTCCTGCCTATCAAAGCCTTGCTGATCTTAGTTTTAGACCCATCTTTGCGCCGAAATGACGGCAATAAAGTGCTATCTGTATCTATCTGAGTGTAGATTGAATAATCCAAACTTCTACGTCATTCGTGTCGCAGCACAGCCTACCTACATGCAATGTACATAGAGCCTATGCACTACAGATGCTGTGGTGATATGGAAATTGCTGAAACACAGTCTAGCTCAAGCTTACTGAAACAATGTAAATAAAAAGTGAGACTTGTTAGAGCTTGTACCTATCATTTTGCTATGCACTGAAAGGAAAATGTGGATCGTTTAATTTGTTGATTGACTCCTCTATCTGCGATATTCAAAATCACCGATCTGCATCCGAGAGATTGTCCACATTTGATTCCATGTAATAATTGCAATTGCAGTATAGTCACAATTCTCGTAAGTAACTAAAGCTGTGTGTCTTTGCAGTTCTCATGGTATGCACATTCTACCGTATTTGTGAATCACAATACTGAAAGAGCTTTGATGAAGGACATTATCTCGAAATTTACGATTGAGAGCCAAAAAGGCAATGAATTCACTGGACCTGTCTGCTGCATTTGAGAACATTCATTGTGACATCTTATCTCAGTAATAAAAAGCACGAGGTATGAGATCTTCCGTAATACAATAATCATTGCATTCGACTACAAGTGAAAATGAACTGGGAAAGTATCAACGTGTACTCAGACGACCCAAAATCTACAATGACTGACTTCTAGACTTTTATCCAATACATCAGACAAAGCGTGTTCAAATTCTCAGAATTCATCGACAATATTGAGAGACAATGGAAAGCTGTGCGCAGTTATTCCGGATGGTAACGCCAGACACCCATCAGAAGCTCGTCGTCAAGGACACGGTATTCATGACATGTCACGGTCTGCTACGTGAAGATATTACCAGAATTCTCTTCTCTACATGAATGTCCTGCTTGAATGAGATTGATCCTCAGAGGCCTGGTGGACACCTCCAGTCGACCGCGGAGCTATATTTTTCTATCTCACTTTTTCTATCGACAGTATATCAACCACTCATGCTCAATATGTAAAATCATCATTGTTGACATCAGTGATTCTGCATGTGATGCTTCATTTCAATTGAATCAGTAGAAGTGTGGCAGGCGGGTCAAGGGGTGCATCCCTCTTGGGTCTCAGAGGGTGTAGAAATGTCCAAGAGTTTTTGATGTCAGATGAAAAATCATTTTGTGCACGTCCATGATGGTTCATAATGAGTGAAATTCATTCATTTATCGCTTACATGATGCTCGTGTATGCATGATGTGTCAGAAAATCGTAGAATGAGAATATTTTCCTCTCACACATGATCGCGCGTGCCTGATTGGCATACATGAACAGCTCAGAATCAATGTTCAAGATGAAAGCTATCATCGCAGTTCGACACCAAAAGAAGACTGCTGACCAAATTTCCGTAGATGTAATTGATGAATTTCAGATCTCCACAGCTGTCTAAAAGTATAGCAATCATGACTCCGGGTAGGCCTGTTTCCGACAGCAAATTTGAAACAATGGACAAATGTAAGGGTTCTACTGCATAAATCAGTTTCACTAAAAGTAACTATCTCAGGTCTCATTGCAACAGCAAACATTGTGAAACTTCCTCCTAATGTAACTGATAGACGCTGTTGACTAAATAGAACCATCAATTTTTCGAATGATGATGATAATGACAAATGTATATTGAAATGAATGAAAATGACTCGATACAAGGCAATTACAAATCGAATAAAGACAAAGTGAAAATATACACACAGACAGAAACAGGAATACTTAAGCGCATAGGCGAATATGTTCACTAATCCACGCTGAACGACGCTGAAAGGATTAATTGCATCAATCTGTGACACAAAAGCTTCATTGTTTTACTCCCAATTTTTTGATAATTTCCCAACACCCCCTCAGGACTCAGAGGGTGTGAAAAAGGTAAATGGAGGTTAAAGGAGAACATTATTTGATGTCTTCTAAGCGTTGAATTCTATACATGAAAGAAGTTTCTTCAACGATTGCTTGATATAGAGAAGAGAACTTCTTATCCAGCTGCATGTAAGATTGAGAATATGACGGTCATGAGGGTCAAATTCCTTCAATTTCTCAAATAACATTAGATTAAATTAAAGTCCCCAAAATTTGATAGCATATTTGTTCCTTAATTAAATTTGTTATATTGTTATAATTGTTCAGAAAACCCATCTGAAGTGTACCCTTTTCCGCTGACTTGTAAAATTTCGACCACATATTGGGGAGTTTTACTAAACTTGAACTGAAAGAACCGGAAATGATCTCCCGTTGACTGATCAATTATGTGTCAAATGATAGGTCAGGAATGAGTGCGAATATTCAAATTCGTCTGAACGAATCCGATCGAGCCGCAACAATCCGAGCTTGAGATTCGTCGCACGAATCCTATATTTGATAAATGAATCAAAATAATCATAATTCTCGTTCCGTTCGACTTTCGCTTCATTTCAATCGTTCATCAATGCAAAGCCCTGGATGGATCGAATATTATCACATTCTACAACAACAATCTCTATCTGCTCTTAGATGTCGTCAAATATCACATTGTTGATTCTGTTTTGAGTCTGCCGTGCATTCTACATCTATAGGCCAACATTCGCATCTACATGCTATGAGTGAGCACACACAATCCAATTGTTGCAAAATATTTGTCCGTACGTGCGAGCATTTAGGAATGGTCAGGTCATGTTTTCAATGACCATGTATTAAATGAACATGTTTTCATTCACACGCATCAGGGCCTCTGAGAATTCTCAACAAGAAAAAGACTTTGAAATTTGAAATGTATCTCTTACAAGACCCTCGGAGTTTGCTTGTTTTTCTTTATTTGACGACGTGTTTCAAAATTGGATGTCCTCGTTGACATACAAGTGCAAGAACATTTATTCGCATTGATTTACATGTTGATTTGGCGGCAGATGCCATCTTCTTGTTGGGTTTATTCTTGTGCATTGCATGTAAAGTTAAACATTATTTATGATCAGCCGCATCCCGTAATGAATGTGTGTCTAGTTCAGTTAAATTCAATCAATTGTAATGTCGGCATTATTTTTGCAGTATGGACCTGGATTGATCCGTCATAGCAATGAAATTCGTACAAGAATTCAGAATTGAATTCAAGTCTAGCAACAGCTTTAAGTTTGAAATCCAAGTGCTGATGAGTGGTTGGCGATCACGATCAGGGAACTGTCCGATTTATTGCTATCCGATTGCTAGCCAATTTATTTGAGAAGCGGTTTTAATTCTACACTTACACAAATGGCATTAACATAAAAACGCCGAGACGAGCCAAATGATGCAGTTTACATTTTTTTATTCTGCGCCTTTTCTGAACCTGTATGGCATCTGTTTAAAAACTCACTTTAGTGGCGGACGGAAAATTGATGGAAAGTAAAAGCATATTTTTTATCCAGACGTGACACGGTACTCAGCGAACTTAATGAGGACCCATCCTTCATGGTTTCACAACAAAAGAAGTAAAATGATTTCTCTATTTTGTGAAAATTGATTTATGAATAAAATGTTGGACGGAAGCGAAAGATTTGCAATTTTTTCTTTCTCATTTGTATGAATTACGGAAATAACCTTGATCATTGCGAAGTTTTTTAGGTTGTTATTTGAAGATGATTCAATTATCAGAATATTTCAAAAATTGCCATAAAAAAGGTTTATTGAAATGTCGGACGGAAGAAAAGTCCAAAACAATAAAAGATTTCAAATTTTGCAAAGTAAAAAATATTTCTTTGTTATCCTATTTTCTCATATGTCTGACTTTTCGGCAAGCGAGTTTGGTTTATTTTCACTCTGACTTGGCTTTGAGTCCTAATTTAACATTTTCTTCCGTCCGTCACTAAAGCAGAGAACTTTCACATTTTCTGTTCCTTCATTTAGTAAGAAGAGCATTTCCCATTGCATTTTTTCTTCAAATATCTTTGAATTAAAACAGTTCAATTTTTGCTGTTTCTAATATTTTAAAATATTGCTAAAGTGATTGTAGTGTAGACTAGACCACATAATATCGCCCTTCATTGCAATAAAGCGCAAGTAAACACAACAAGGACCGACAAGCGCCCGTCCTTTGACACGTTGATTTTGTCAGTACCCAACAATTCTTGTATTAGTCATACCGCTTTTGTATGATGAATAAAGTATTTTATTATTATTATTATTATTATTATTAATTGTAATGAAATGCTGAAGAATCACTTCTTTCCACAATGTCAATCGAAAGGGTGTTCTCCACAGCAATTTTCCAATAAGATGAAGCATCATCTCACTTTTTTCGTCATGTTGCTGTAACTTCAAGAAAACCCTAATTTCTTCAAAGGGATTCTGGACTCGGCTTTGGAACAGTTTGGCCGGTAAGATCTCATAAAACTGACACTATGAAATTGCCGGTTTTGACTGGTTGTTGAAGGACGGGTACATGTTGTATCATAATGGAATGCCAAAAACTATGGACAAACCAAAGAGAAGATCGGTGCAAAACCTTGAAATCAAAGATGAAGACATCGCAAGTGCAGTTGACAGCATCTGAGAATAGTGAATGTTTTATTATGCAAAGATGAAGGATATTTCGGCCATTTACTGTAAAACCTCATGGTATCTTCATGTTGCTTTTGATTAAGAAAATGATTCTCAAGTAAAAGAGGTTGCTCCAATATTGAAATAAAAAACTGCGCCAATTTTGGGACATCCTGTCTATCTTTCTGTTGTATTACATCGACTAAGACACAACATCCTCCAATAGTTGAGTGGATATTTAACAAAGTAGATGTAGTATTGTTCTTGGTAAATGCATTTATATTACCGCATTTCTTTGATTTTTCAACTCAAACGAAAGATAGGTTCAGATTTCACAATTCATCACTAATATAAGGAAAGGTCCGCCCAAAAGTTTAGTGCTCACACACCACACTTTACATGATTATCAAAGAGAGATTTATTGTGATTGATGTACCCTGTAAAGTAAGAAAGACTTTTTCCACTCGACAGTAGAACAACTCGTACACAAGTATTTACAGTGTAAAGCAAGTCAGCGCATTCATATCATTCGCAAGTTAAAGACTTCAGCATCAGCTGCAAAACTCCACGAAATTTATACTGTGCTTATTCGGTTCATCCTGGAATATGCCTGTCCACTTTTTGTTGGTCTTTCTAAGAAGAACAGTAAAGTGCTGACAGGAATTGACAGAAGGGTTCATCGAATTATATATAACGGGTGCACATCATGTGAGAAATGTCTGCCAGACTCTTTAGAGCATAGAAGAATTTTGTTGGCTATAGAATTGTTTCATCAGATTGAGAATTGTGATCACATTCTTCATGACTTACTACCACCGAAGCTACCACGAAGTGATTTTTACTGTCTTCCTCATGCTCGAACTGATAAATATGTGAAATCGTTTGTCCCTTTCTCTTTACGACACCTTTGTGAAAGCGTTTGAATCTGGACAATATTTGCTGTAACTTCTATGTACATGTTGATTTTCATTTCACAATAATATGCGGCTACTTACTTACTTACTCAACTCAAAAAATCAGAAATAGATTATTCTATTTTTTTCTACAATCATGACTAAGTCAAGTAAATATTATTTCATGGCAGTTTAGTGTATTTCCTACCTGAAAATCACAGTTTTGGAAGATTTGAGTAAGTTTGAAATTTCGATGCATATGTTGACTACTTTTTAAAAAGACCCAGACATAAAAAAATTGATTATCAGTTTTGACTTATTTCTCGTCCCTTTTAAAGTAGGGTCGATTAGCCATTGTAAGTATTACGCAATGCTCTGTACTAGGGCGTGGATCTCTATGTTTGAAGTATTGATCCCTATCAGGCAACGCTATCACCTTCTTATTATATCTCCTAAAATAAGTCAGATGAAAGTTCAATTTTTTGTTACTTTTAGTTTACATGCATGTTGAAGTTTCAGTAAAAATTTGGACAAAATTGACTTACTGAAAGGTCAGTTTTAAAGGTAATTTTTGAAAATACTTTTTAGAAAATTGATGGCTCTCATTTGTAGTAGCATTGATTATTGATATGAGGTTTCTCATGATGTTAATGTATTTAATTTATATTACATATTCAAAATAATGTCTATCATATTTAGATGATATTTATGCATGTGCAATTCAAGATTGTTAACATGCACATTCATCTTGCCTCCTAAAATGAGTACATGCACATTGTATATGTATAATTGTGCATGTAATGGATACATGTACATGTAAAGTGTGAAAATATGAAGTTTTATGCGAATTTTTAGATATGAAACCCACAGAATAATGCAAAATAGATATCACCATTCGAAAGATTGCATTCGGAATGCATCACGACATTGACTTTATGGCGAATATGTCATTAAAATGAGACATTTGTAAAGATAACTAATGACAGAATAACTAATGAATTATCCTCTTATTTTCAATCAAAATCGATTTAGATTTCGTGATTGCTGATATTTTTCATATTCAACATCACTGTCAATCGATTTTGAGCACACACGTTTCAACTAGAAATTAATGATTCTTGAATCTCGTACTTTCTATGACAACGAAAGTTTGCGTGCGAATTTCGAGCCTTTTATGCGGTTTTAAGATATATTTCTCAAATTTGACCATTTTAAATATTGCACTGACCACATCAATTGAATTTCATTGTAAAAGTCATAATCCATTTGAAATGATCTTTAATTTCATCTTTATTATAGATACAAATCAATATGCAGATTTATAAAACACACACTAAGATACAATGCAATGAGACAGATTGCAAAATGTGATAAATGTTCTGTTTTGTCCATTCGTCCATGCAGCTGATCAATACAACAGATTTATTTTTCCATTAGAATAAATGACACGAGAAATGAAATATTGCGCACAGTTGGCAGCATGTAAGACATTAACGATGAAACAGTCAGACTTTTGACGATAACTGAATCATTTTTACATCAAATTGTCGATAATTTTGCACTCATGAATTCCAAATGACTTCAAAAACAATTGAAATTTAAGCACGGGAATTCGATTGAATGTCAGTTGATGAAACATGGACTTTCATCCGGACGTTGATTTAAGAACAATGAGAACATTGACCTCAATGTCAACAACATTCAAGTTCTGTAGACTAAATGAGACAACAATCGACAAGAAATCAAGAATAACCAATGAGAGAAGCATGACAAGTAAGCAAATTGAAAAATGAAGAATCGTCAGAGAGAACTATCTATGCTTTAACAATTACCTTGAACTTGTCATTATACTTCACCGTGCAGTGTTCCCTGCAGTGTTCTATATTGAAATGAACAACTTTCTCTCGTCTTTGCAGGTGCTGATTTGACTGCTTTACATGGATGGCATTCTGCACATCTCTGTAATTCTCACCGGCTTGCACGCTTGACGCCGGTACAAGCGTCAGAACCGATCAGAGACGCAGCAGCAAAATCAACAAAAACTTGTTAATTACAAGATCGTCAAGCACCGTCCGTCAGCAGAAAATGATATTTGAGATGAACATTGTCAGAGCCAGCACATGGCCAGGGAGTTAACTTTGAAAGAGATTGAGCGTCTTGTTGTGTATTCACTGAGTGGTATTGCAAATGTTGAAGTGACTGGATCATCAGAAAAGATTCTCCTTTGTTGTCAGTGTAAATCTAAAATAATTGTTTACAGACAAAGTCATCTCTGAGTGTTTCTTTGTGATATTCGTTAGTTGTTTTGAATTCAAAGGCAAGAATCCGCACATCATCAACTTTCTATCTCTTGATTGCATTTCTATTAACTCTTATTATTCAATTTCCATTTTTTGGGAAGCATTGACAAAACATTGAACAGCATTGACAATAATATTATAAGCGTTTATTCATGACAGAAGGATAATCGATCAGTACAGTGTGAGAAGGCACCGTTTACATGCAGAATTAAAAATAGAACATACATAAAAAATCAAAGAATTTCTCCGGTCGAAGCAAAGATCGACTACAAGAAGAGGATTAAATCGGGAAGTAAGTCGTTCAGGACATATTCATAATTCATAATGTCTCTCAAAAACGTCAAAGACAACGCAATTCGACGATCACTTAGTGCGGGTAAACATTCATCATAACAATTTGAATCGTATAAAATTTTATGGAAACGTTTTTGAAGGCGATCGGGACGAATGGAATCTGTTGATGACAAGCCAACAAAAACCGGAGCACAAGACTCTAGGAGGGAGCGAGTGTAACTGATGTAACCAGTCTTAAGATCGTCATCTGATAAAACCGGGCGAAGAATACGAATTGCAGTAAATCTGTTAGAAGCACTTTACAATTTGGTCAATGTGTTGTGACCATGTACCTTTATCATTAAAATGAACACGTAGGATGCATCCACAAAGAATTCACTGAATGAACACTGGGGACAGCAACAGCTCCGACAGACGCACACATGTTGGTCACTGTAAGACATTTGCACTTATCAAAACTCAATTTCAGTTCGATCGAATTTGACAAATCAATGAGGGCACGTTGGTTGCGATGAATATGATCATCATCACCATTGCATATACAACAGTAGACAAAGCGTAGCATCGTTCGCATATTCAATCAAACGCAATCACAATAGTCAAAATCATAAGAACTGGCTGCAACGCAGTACAAAAGCGGTCCGAGTTTTGAGCCCTGTGGAATGCCAGAGGTGACATCTTGCAATATATTGCAAAGTAATGACAATAATTCTTACTTTCATTTGCAGATCTATTTTAGATGTCTGAAAATATTTAAAAGAGTCCCTAGAGTCAGTGACTTTGTCAATAATTCATCGAACATGCATCTTGATGTTTCGCTGGAAGACGCAATTTCGAGTCATCTAAAATCATGTTGAGAACTGCGATGCGTCATTTTATACATATATAATATGCTTTAGTAAGATCCTTTTTGGATTCAACAATTTGAGTGTTTCTATTCTTCGTTACTTTGTAGGCCTATAGATTGTCGGGAATCTTCCTTTGTCAACCATCACTTCACTAGCGTCTCTCTTTAACCCTGTGGAAGCGGATGAGATGAATCCACAACACAACTACTTGGCCACTGTGGCAATAAGTATAGCGGAATGAATTTTCGTGTTGAACATTCACAAAGTTTATAATTCCATGCAATATTAAGTTTTGAGTCATTTACAAGGCACGTTAAAGAATTTTATTGCAATTATCGTCATGCACCTCTTCATATTCATCCCTGTTGATGAATTCACAACCATCTTCTATTCATCATTTAAATGTTCGACTTATTCAGCGATGCCGGAACAGGGTGATGGCGAAGGGGACAATGGTGGCCTTGCTCAAAAGTGCAGTTATGCTACAATTGTTTTCGAGATTTTACTTTAGATTAGTAGTATTCTTCTTTCTTTTTCATTGAAGTATTTCTGATGAAAGAATTATCTTCTTTGCTGAAACGTTTTTCAGAAACGGCGAATTAATTTTGAATAAACAGGTAGCTAGTTACCTCATTTTGGTATTGAAAATTGCAGCAGATTCCAAGAGTCTCCAGTGTTTTTAAGTTTTTTATTGACAAGATAGAATATGAATCAACAAAGTAACTCGAAAGCATGATTACATGCTTATGTACACTCATAGATCCCTACACTTAAAGATCACGGGTTGAACGTTATCATCGCCGTTTAGACAATTTTAGTTAAGAGTCATTTTTTAAGAATGAATAATTAATAATTCTGTTCATCAATAACAAAATAATATTGGCTAATATCGAACAAGATTTATAATCACTTCTTAGAATGTCTTATGTCTACATGTATAATAAGCATTGTATATAATACAATAAATCCTCCAGGAGATACATACTGCTTTATACACCCATCAAGCAGAATTATGTGCGTACTTAGTCGTTTTTCTCGGAATTACAACTCTCTCTGAATCATCTTCTTACGTAACTTGCAATTGAGGCCTCACCTTCTACAAGAGCCGAAAATCAAGGCTTCCCGTTTCCGAAAGGGATGGGAGGAATTCAAAAACAGATTAGCAAACGATTGGAATGTAGGTACGTCCATACTACAGATTATTGTTCGGCATTACTCGAATGGCCACTATTAGAGCATTACTCGAGTAGCCCACTAGAATGAAATATCTATGTATACACTATTCAATACACTATTTTATAAGCTGAGATGCAGCTCTACAAAAAAACATAATTACATATTCTTAAAATACATAATTTACGTAGACCTACTAATTCATGTTCTCCAGTAAGATCGATTATAGAAGGCCTACCATCCTTTTTCGCACTTTTTACAAAAGCTTTTCCTCTTCACTGCCACGCTGTCATTATAAAATTATTGCCAATTGGTCAACTATAGATTTTGTTTTGGCAATTTACCGTCCAACATAATTCATTGAGATAACTAGAGTTTTTTATCTGGTATAACAAATAATGAATAATCTACTGTATACATGCTCATTTTCTTGTGAGATAAAATCAACGAAGCTTCATTGCATATGGAACAAACCACTGCATGATTGAATATTTTGTTTATCAACAATATCTATGGACACTGAACAATGCATGTTTGTGTGAAGGCGCGGCAAGTGCAAATCACATGCAGAATTTTTTCACAATTAAAGTCGAGTTTTAATTTTGCATGCTGTCAAGTTTAGTAGACGAGCTCTTAACAGCCAAGTCTCCCCACCTAAGTGATATGATCATTGTCTTACTACTTAACATGTTTTGTCTTTCTGTTTGCCATGCCATATTGAGATATTTAATGACAACATATTTAACGAATAATTTTATCTAAACACCTGTTACTTTCAATCGTTTTGTCTAATGCTGAAAGTTTCAGTCCAACGAAATAGGTAGTCACCGATCTGAATAATAGCGAATAGAAATCTTCACATTCTCTGATCGGCATGATATTGTACATGTAATCATAGCTTGCTTTGCTGTACATTGTATCAAGAATTATTATTTTTTAATGAAGAAAACAATTAAACAAGTTGAAGAGAATTTATTGCTTAGTGGATTCCTGACAAAGCAATTACTTGTGAAAGCTTTCACATAATTATTTTGTTTCGAGTACTCGGAATCACTACTCGAGTAACACATTGAAAGTGAGTAGGTCTACTCGAGTAGCAACTCGTGCCGAACACTATTGCTCTTGGTCTGTATGTGTGGAAGACTTAAGTAGTTTGAGCTACTTCATATTGAAAATTTATTTCAGTATGTGCCCTTCTTCAACATTCTTGTCCCCTTGCCCAAAATTCGTTCCGGCATCTCTGGACTTATTATTTTAGTTTCTGTCAAATATTTACGCTGCAAACGTACTACTAATAATTTCGTCGTATGTGACTAATTAACCTCAAATGTCAAAGTGGCAATAGAATCGTGTCTGTATTCTGATCAAGATGTGTTGACATATATTGAAAACATCTGTGATCATGTCAACACCAAAGATTGCTGAAGCGTAGGCAATCCATCTTCACAGATATTTCATCAAAAATCGTGTTGTCTGTTTCATGGTAATAAGTAGTATGTTTTAGCGTCATTTTTAACTTGAAGCACTAAATAATCTTCTGACTATAAAAGTTGCTTGCGGTCATGGAGAGACAAATACTTCGTGCTTTATGTTTACAGAATAATTTTCATCTAAATCAGAGACAACCAACATCAGATCGATGTCAGGAAATGAGTTTCGGTCTCAAAGTTCCAAATCAAAACCGTTCGATAGAATCTTTCGTTTAAAATTGATGTCTACTATTTCATTGCTTCATTTTGATTCAATTGCTTCACTAATCAGAGACGACTTATCCTTTCAACATAATTTTGAACATTTGAATTTGAAATCTGAGCTGCCGTCGGAACATCTTGATTTTCACTTCATGTGAACTCTGACAAAGCAAGAATGGTCACAGAAATGGTTGCCTTCAGTTCACAGGAAATTTCTCAGAAAAATGCGGAAATCATTTCACCATTTCTTGTGTTCCGGTTGTGAAATTGAAATTCAATAGAATTAATGTCTTATAGAAGCAAAGAGAATGATTTATCAACAGATTCATTGATTTGGAAAATTGAGCAGAAGTGGTGGAATGATTTCATCCGTGACAGTCCTTCTGTGGAAGGAGTTTTGAGTTCTGAGGAGGACGCGGAAAGAGGAGAACGTCATTGGTTGCGGATGCCAAGTATCGTCCTGCGATCTCCGCAGATGGGCACTCTCCCACCTGTGGTGATGTCCGTCAACTTCCGCGGTTCTCCTGCTTCCTTCCAGGTGAAAATATCTCCGTCCTGGTCAGAGAACTGACGATCCTTGAAATACTGCTTCACCTCGTCATCAGAGGGGGAGGTGACGAACGCCACATACTTCCCTCCTCTCAGGACACCTCTGCGCTGTCGAATCCTCTTGATGTCTGCGCCACTGAATATCGTCTTCACGGCTGCGCAGACGTCCTCGAACTCCATCCAGCCTGAGCGGACGGACGGCAGCTGACACTTGACGAAGGAACAGTCCAACCACTCGTACTTCCCGGTGATTTCCACACCACAGGCGGAGGTGTCCGGAGTGAATTCATCAGGCAAATAGAACACCAGCAGCTTCTCTCCTGAAAGAAAATAACAGACAACGTCCATCTTCTGTGTCTGCTTGAAGAACAAAGGAATGAAGTTGTCGATTTCAACGTTAATTCCTTTTTGTTCTCATTTTTATCCTTTTGCATGAAATCTTTTAACTTTTTGAAATATTGCATGGAAATGACATTTGACCGCAACAGATAAGTGAGAAACTGTCCTGAAAATGACAAATTGAAGCATTTACTTTTATTGATAATTTATATTTATTCAAGAAAAGCTGAAAATGACTTTCTGTACATCTCAGTCATTTTTGTTCCTCTCCTGTTCTCAAATTCCTGAGAAATCTCCTTCATTTTCACATCTCCATCCTAAACTTCAAAACATTCAATTTCGTATCTGCTCAAATCTCTTAATTAACTAAATATCTCAACGACAGTCAATGATGTGATATTCTGGGTAAGTTACTTCCGCATACATTCTAGACTTCATGTTGACCGTGCGTTTACAATCAACATAGAGTGGTAACTGTGATAGGTGCATGAACAGATAGGACCAAGCACAAAATCAAGAAGACCACAACTTGAATTTTGAATCAAAAATATGATATTCTCCATAAGTCATAAGTCGGGCTAAAAATCGGTCTGTGCGCGACATCTGATACGCCTGCTTGACTACTTTTCATAAAGCGGAGCATATTGGGGCTTCTTGACTGCTGTCTTGAAAGCGGACCATATCGGGGCTTCTTGACTTCTGTCTTGAAAGCGAACCATATCGGGGCTTCTTGACTACTGTTCTGAAAGCAGACCATATTGAGGCTGCTTGACTACTGTCTTGAAAGCGGACCATATCGGGGCTGCTTGACTGCTGTCTTGAAAGCGCACCATATTGATGCTGCTTGACTGCTGTCTTATAAAGCGCACCATATTGAGGCTTCTTGACTACTGTTCTGAAAGCGGACTATATTGAGGCTGCTTGACTGCTGTCCTGAAAGCGGGCCATATCGGGGCTGCTTGACTGCTGTATTGAAAGCGCACCATATTGAGGCTGCTTGACTACTGTCTTGAAAGCGGGCCATATCGGGGCTGCTTGACTGCTGTCTTGAAAGCGCACCATATTGAGGCTGCTTGACTGCTGTCTTGAAAGCGCACCATATTGAGGCTTCTTGACTACTGTTCTGAAAGCGGACTATATTGGGGCTGCTTGACTGCTGTCTTATAAAGCGCACCATATTGAGGCTTCTTGACTACTGTTCTGAAAGCGGACTATATTGGGGCTGCTTGACTGCTGTCCTGAAAGCGGGCCATATCGGGGCTGCTTGACTGCTGTCTTGAAAGCGCACCATATTGAGGCTTCTTGACTACTGTTCTGAAAGCGGACTATATTGAGGCTGCTTGACTGCTGTCTTGAAAGCGGACCATATTGAGGCTGCTTGACTGCTGTCTTGAAAGCGGACCATATTGAGGCTGCTTGACTGCTGTCTTGAAAGCGGGCCATATCGGGGCTGGTTGACTGCTGTCTTGAAAGCGCACCATATTGAGGCTGCTTGACTGCTGTCTTGAAAGCGCACCATATTGAGTCTGCTTGACTGCTGTCCTGAAAGCGCACAATGTTGGGTTCTGCTTCACTGCTGTCCTGAAAGCGGACCATATTGAGGCTGCTTGACTACTGTCTTGAAAGCGGACAATATTGGGGTCTGCTTGACTTCTGTCTTGAAATCGGACAATATTGGGGTCTGCTTGACTTCTGTCTTGAAATCGGACAATATTGGGGTCTGCTTGACTTCTGTCTTGAAATCGGACAATATTGGGGTCTGCTTTACTGCTGTCCTTTGACTGAACCACATTTTACGCATGCGACAAACTTATTCAATTAAATAGACAATATTCAATAAATTCTCGATCATCAGTTTGCAATATTTCAACAAATCCTGATGTGCTCCGCTTAAATACAGTAATCGTATTCGTCCAATTGAATTTGTTTTCAGACACTGTTCTTTCATTTCTAACAGACTTTTCATTGTATTATTTTGGTGAATGGATCTGATTCCAAATGTTTTGATTTCAAAATCCATCGTCATAATGATTCACATTTCAATGTAGGAAATTCCCATGCAGAAAAGAAGTGATGCCTCCAGATACTCATGTCCGTCACGTCTTCCTCGAGCAAAGAATATTTGTTAAGAAGCACAATTCTGTAACTGCCTTGAATTGTATCGTCTCCACCTTGTTCTCTACGAATAGTATGGAGGAAAAACTGATTGTTACTCAATCAAGCAAGCAAACTGCATGTCAGTGAAACAAGGATTTGTAATCAATGGTTTACTGCATTGTCAGGATGTAGAGCTTGTGGTCAGATCCTTAAGCTTGCTGTCAAGCTGTCCAGCTTATTGTCAGGATGTCGAGCTTCAGATTTGTTAGAATAATTAAAAATAACAATTTTCTGGGACAATGGGGCCGATGAACTTATGAGAAGTGTTGTGAACATGTTTCAAAGCTGCCAAAATACCTCTTTGAAAATTAAAATGAGAGACAAAGTGATCTAAAGCTGATTTCATTATGGATAAAGTACATAATTATCAAATGATCATAAGAATTAAAAAAATTAAAAGGTAGTGTTAGTTGCAAACATCTTGCAAAGTATTTTATATAAATTGACAAATCAACCGAAGGATTGTAAGACAAATTTTCCTCTTGGCAAAGCGGTGGAAAGTGAAGAATGTGGTTAGTACTGTATGGGTAGGTATCTGAAGATAAGTAGAAAATAGTAGGACCCTCTAAACTTTAATAGATCTGTAAATCATTTTCTCCTATAAGTCACTAGGCTACATGGACCCCTTTGGACCTTCAAAATGGACGCCATAGTAATACGCACCCTTGCTAAATACGGACCATATGGTTCCCCATATACTGACTCTCCGGACTTATGGATACAGACCCTTTCGCACCCTAAATACGAACCATCTTGCTTAACAGTGTAGAACCTTAGTAGAGCATGGAACCTATTAAACTTGCTTGTTGTCTTGTTGCTACGATGTCAATCTTGTTGTCACGCTGTTTAGCTTGCTGACAGCCTTTCAGCTTATCCGGCTTGCCTTCAGACTTTGTGTCTTGCTGTTAGGTTATCTGTCTTGTTGTAAATGTCTCAGGCTTGTTATGAAGTTGTCACGTTTGCTTTCAGCTTGCCAGGCTTACTGTCACATTACCAAAATGTCAGGCTTGTTGTCAGGCTATCAGGTGGATTGTCAAAGTTCAATTTAAGGCAGTTAGACTGGTTGTCAAGATGTCAAGATTGGTACGTTATTTGGTTATCCAGCTTGGCATCAAGTTGTGAGGCTTGTTATCAGGTTGTTAGCTTTTGCCAGGCTGTCAGTCTTGTGCTCAGGTTGCCAGCTTGCTCTGATGTTATCACGTTTGCTTCAGGCATTGAGGCATGTCTTTAGACTGTCAGGCTTGTTGATGGGTTATTCGGTTTGTTGTCGGGCTCAAGCATGTTGCCAAGTTGTTGGGCTGATTGTAGTTTAACCATGCTATGAGTCTTATTGTCAGATGGTTGGAGTTGCTGTCAGGTTATAGAGCTTGTTGTTGGATTGTCAAGTTTGCGTCACATTTTCTGGCTTGTTGTCGGGTTGTCAGGTTATCAAACTTGCAGTCAACTTGTAATGCTTGCTGTCAGGCTATCTGTCTTGCTGTCATGTTGTCAGACCTATTGTGAGGCTGTCAAGTCTGTTGAAAAGTGATCGGGTTTAATGTCGTGCTATTACGATATGCAATATCGTCAACATCGGTCACGTTTCCTAAGTTCTCATTATTAAAATCATTTCCAAATTCTATTACGAATAATGCATGTATCATCCTTATAAATCAAAACTTCAGTTGCATTCTTCACATGGCCACGCTTGTTCTCTAGGTGCTTCAGCACAACAAGTGATAGAGACGGAAATGTTAAAAGAGATAAATGCATCTCTGTGGGTTGGTAATGAAGAAAACAACTGAAGTTCTGATTTAAAAGTATTCATTAAAAATTGCTTCAATTTACGGATTATTTACAATGTAACATACTAATATTCGATGGCCAAGTCTATTACTGTAGTCAGTCAAAGATTCTTGGATAAACTTGGGTTTTCTATACAAGACTTGGGTCTTGTATTAATGCTGCATGTACATGCAATTATACAAATCAAGTTATAAAAATTAATATTTTGATTTGAATCTTAGGAGAACTACATGATAAGAGCATGAAGTTGTGATCTTTTATCAGAATTCTACTCAATTCACAGAATATTTCAAAAACGAAATACTTGTGCTTATTAGCTGTTTCTTTTTGGGCCTGACAATACCGCGCATTGAAAGTTGGTATTTATTGTGTTGCTGTAAGCTTACATGTATTTTGTTGCATTTGTGGATATTGAAGGTTTTTATATATTTCTTCTTTTTTTATATTTTCGCAGCCCTAAACTGTCTGCGACAGCCGACATTAATCAAATCATGAAATCATTCCAATTTCGTATTCTAAATATGTTTACCCATGCACTCACTACGCAGCTATACTATTTATTAAGTCTGTTTACATTTCTGAATGATAGAATGATTTCAATTGCTTTGTCATGAGCACTGTGTAATTCAATCATAATTAAATCAAAGATCTTCAATTAGTCAGTATATCAGAGTAGGCTAAATTAAAGGAAAGCTTTATAACGTGCATGTAATACATGTGCTTAGGCTACTAATTGCAGTTATTGCAATAAAAATCGTTTCCCACTAATACCACACTTCTCATGGGCCCAATAGGAATTTTGGCCTACAGAAGAATCCTTATGTCAGCACAAAATATAAAGAATGCATTTCGTCTACTTGATTCTACTCATTGATTGAAACTTGGGATTAGGTTTTGGGTTTAGACCCAAGTTTTGGCTCAACCTTGCATTCCGCCATAAGAATGCAACTGAACAAATGTAATGAGACACCTATCGTAATCGGCAACCACAACATTTTTCCTGTCTCTCAACTTCGATGTCTTGGAGTTATATTGGATTCGACATGGTCATTTTCGCCCCATGTCTCGAAAACAGTCTCCTCCTGTTTTGGTAGCCTAAGACAGCTACGCTGTGTTCGTCCTTCCATCACACGTCGTCTCGCATCATCTCTGGTTACTGCTTTGGTGTTCCCCAAGTTGAACTATTGTATTTCTGTTTTGTCGGGTATTCCGGAGGGCCAGCTATCACGGCTTCAACGTGTAATTAATGCCAGTGCTCGTCTCGTCTACAATCTCCCTAGAGCAGCTCACATCACACCTGCTCTCAATGAATTGCGATGGCTACCTGTGACTTCACGAGCATATCTTCGGTTTGTGACTCTTGTGTATCAATGCCTTCATAGTTATGCTCCGGGTTACCTTTGTGAATTGGTCATATCGGTCAATTCCTTGTCCAATCGCTCGCATCTGCGCTCTGCATCAAATAACATACTTACTAACTTGCTGTTTGTTTTCTTAGCATTTTTTATTGGTTATACCATTTCAGTATTTCACACATATATTTTAGTTTGTTTTGGTTGTATCCGTCTTTTGCGGTTGTTTTGTTTTTGTTTTTACTATTACTATCAGTATTACTTATTATTACACATATCATTACTGTATTGATTTTAGAATGCCAGCCGCATATAAGTTTATGCGGGGCCCCGCCCGCCTGGGCTTGAGCGTTCAGGTAGAGGGGCCGAAACGCGACCAGGCGGGTACCTGCTGACGACTGGCTATTGTTTTATTTGTTTCAACGTTGTTTTTTTATCGCTAACTGCCCTAGTGTGATGAATGGACTGTGTCGGTTACTGGTCTCCATGGGGTTGACATGGTGATTACTAAGTGTCTATTTATGTATAAGTTCCTGATCAATCGAGCCTGAAACTTTGACCAAGGAGATCACTTGTTAAGCGGCCTTGTACGATCTCGTACACTTTAAGGTGAAGTCCAGCCCGTATAGCGCTACATTATGGACCCCCGGGAAGGTCCGCCAGGCACGCAATCAGATCCGTCAAGTCTTTGTGCTTAAAGACCTTCATGCATTCATGCATTTGTCGAGGATCACAAGTCAAAGGACCATTAGGGGTAAGGTCCAGCCCCGATTTAGAAGCGCTGATTGAAAAATGGACTAGTGGGAAGGTCCTCCACACCGATCTCGTCAAGTTTGGCTCTAAAATGTAGTCCTAGGATAGTCAAAAGTTTGACGCGCCTTGAACGTTTAATGTCTGCCGGTGGGAACGCACCACTTGTCCTCTTAAGGGCAAACCTTAAGTCTTATTAACTATAAGTTTATTGAAATTATGAAACATTTAGACGTCGTTATGGGAATGTCCCAGCTTCAATTAATTGAGATACCAAGATTCCGCCTAAAAACTACTGTGGCAAAGAAGCACTTCTCTGCCTTCTCTGCTCAATGTTGGAATAGGCTGACCAGTGAAATGACAGCAATTAAATCTCTGCGTCTTTTCAAAAGATCAGCGAGAGACTTTTATGACTGATCATGCATGCACTGAATTTGTGTTTTAATTTTTCTGGGTACTGTGGCCTTATGTCATAATGCAAACATTATTAGTTTATGTCATAATGCAAATTTAAAATAAAATCGTGATCAAATCAAATGCATGTATAGCAACGATTGCTTCGAAATACAATAACAAAGTAGAAACAATCTAGAAGTTCGAGTAATAGAAGCCATTGAAATCCATAGCCAAATGCCTTCCCTAAGCCGAACTCTAGGATGCAATGGTAAATTCCTATATCCAAGAATATTTGACTGCAATAAAATATGAGGCTACAGAATTGCTTTCTTATTGATTGAAGGGATTGCAAAGTTATGAATTCAAGGTGCATGTCATGCGTGTTTTCATCCTTTCTCAAAATACTTCTTGAATGGAGCCATCAGGACAAAATTGATGGAAATCAAATTGAAAACACCTTTTAGACTCGATAATAATGCACATTGTTCTGACGAGATCTCCATCCAAGACGTTCATCGGGTGTAGCAGTATTGAGACTGACTTTGATGATCCGCAGCTGACAGCGGGAGTTATTTTGTTATCAATTCTTTTACATTAATTGCATTGAAACCGACGCTTTCAATACATGTACACAGCTGCGATACACACGTGGTAAAGTGAAGAGGGGAGATAATAGGAGACGGGAGATAACAATTCGGATACATTTAAATTAGGTTTAAAGAGAAAATTACATCTGCGCAAAGTTTGTTAATTCTACTTCAGCTTCTGGCTATCTCATCCTGTTTATTCAATTAGCTAAGCTTGAGGCTACATTCTTTATCTTGAAAAGGACATTTCTTGGGTACTCTGACGTAACAATATACATATAACTCCATTATGACGAAGAAGAAGCAAAATTGTAAGTAAGCATGAAAATATCCGAGGTCACGTGCTTGATAATTTCACTGAGGTCATTGCTGTCATGTTTTCTTAAAGATGGCAGGTACTAATGCTGTATCTGCTGGAATGGAGTTCCTGTAAACAAGTACCATTTAACCTCAACAGCCCTGCAAATCTGTTTACCTATTCCGCCCACCAGACTACACATGTACAGTAGTTTTTGTATATTTTCATTAGTTCTTAATTGGTTAAAGGTATTAATGCACATGCTTTGATGTCCTTGATATATCAGCTAAGATTCTTATCATACAATGTTCATTTAGACATTGGTACGTGCTGCTACCGAGCTTTGTAACGTAGGCCAACTGATATATCGATTACTCTATTATACGAAATTTATCTAAATTGCAAAATCAAATGTACGCGCTGATTGAATTTTATTGGAGAAATATACATAATCTGAGACACTATAAGTTAAAACAAAATTCATTTCTGCGTACATCGCTGATGCTGAGACAAGAGTGGACAATTGGATTAAGAGAAGAACTCTTCTCTTCAACGTTTTTCATCATTCTTTGTCTTTATTTGATCTTTGTTTGATTTACAAGACTGCGTGGAAAACATTTACAACTCAGCAATGCACAAGGAGAAAACACAATGACAAGTTTCGAATGGTTGTTAAAGAAATACAGCGGCTGAATACATCTTCCGGCCACGGTGATCAACATTAGTGATCAGGAAGTGTCGACTCCACAACGAGAAGCTTTGAAGTTTGGAGTGTCACACTTCATACCGCCAAAGAAAGCTCGTCAGCTAGACATCTTCTCTGATTTAGAGGCTTTCAATTACCAATTGCAAGGAGAGACAGCGGTGTCTCTGGATTTGGCGAGGGAATGCCGAACCCAGTTAAGCAATTCTGCTTTTAAATTGAGCCGCATGCCAGTACAAAAAGTCAACATGGAGCATCGTCATGCTGAAGTCATGAAAGAACTCAAGGAGCGTAATTTACTAGTGTTCAAGAGTGACGAAGGAAACTCTACAGTCATCTGTGATCAGCAGCAGTCCTCAGATCGAATGTAATCTATCCTTGGTGACAATACAAAGTTCTTGAAGATGTCCTCGAACGTTGATTGGAACGAATCCCAGTCTCAACAATCACTCCTGATACTTGTTCGTGAAATTGCAAGGTCTGAAGAGCTCCCTGAAGATGCTGAAAAGTTAATTCCAACCACTGCTATTATTCCTCGGATGTACGGGCTTCCCAAAGTTCACAAAGATGGGTTTCCTTTCCGACCCATCCTTTCAATGACTGGCTCGACATATCACTCTCTAGCAAGGAAAATCGATGAATGGTTCCTCAAGCCAATCTTGCACTTATTCAAGTATCACACAGTGAAAGAATCCTTTGAATTCGCAGAAAAGATGCGTTCCCTACCGATGGACGATAATCTGGTGATGCTGTCTGCCGATATCAAAAGTCTTTTCACCAACATTCCGGTGGATGAGACGATCGACATTGTTTGAGATGCTTGGTATCGAACACAAAGAAGACCGCCTACAGTGGGTAAGAAGAGCATCAGCGAAGCAAATCTTCGAGGTCTTTTGAAGGCTGTAACCAAAGATGTGCGATTCTCATTCGGTGGAGATCCCTACACTCAAGTTGATGGACTCGCCATGGGTAGCCCTCTCAGTGGTTCCTTCACTGACATTTTCGTGGGGTTCCATGAGCGTCACCTTCTCACTGGTGCTAACGATTTTGGCATTCATTCCTATTGTCGGTACGAGGATGACATTCACATCGTCATAACTCGTGAGCAACAAGGCAGATTCGTGAGCGAACTTCGGAGGATGCACCGTGCCTTGACTTTCAGCATCGAAGATGGCGATCATTTTTTGGACGTGAAGCTGCATAGAACGACCAACATGATGCAAACTTCAGTTTATCGGAAGCCAACCTTCACAGGATTGTATATGAATTATAACGCATTTTGCCCGAGACAGTACAAAATTAATCTCGTGAGAAGCCTCTTTGATCGCGGGCGCAGAATCTGTTCGGGAGATCATTTCGAGGAGGAAGCCATTTTCCTACGAACAATCCTGTCCAAGAATGGCTTTCCACATTGGTTTGTGGACAAATACAGATGCAGCATCCTCAGAACTGACAGAAACATCCCCACTGTCGAGAAAAAGGAGTTACGGTTCGGGATCCAGTACAACGGTGAGGCTTCAATCATCGAGGCAAGGAAGATCAAATCCATGGTTGAGAGGACTTATCCTCACATCAAAGTTATCCCTTGGCACCGTACACGAAAAGTAGCAAGCGACGCTCCTAAGGACTCAATCCCTCCTTTCAAGAAACCCCTTGTCATATATTCGTACGACTGCGCTTGCGGAGCAAGCTATGTGGGCAGGACGGAGAGAACCTTGGAGACTCGCTCGAAGGAGCATATCCCGAAGTGGTGCGAGGAGGGGAAACAGCGTCCGAGATCAAGACTACCTCCAAATTCCTCCATCACTCAGCATCATCTGACCTGCATTCACAAAGCTTCAAGGAATGCTTTCAAAGTGGTGAAACAGTGCCGAAACAAATTTGAGCTGCGAATTGGTGACGCTGTGCTCATAAGTTTGACTAAACCCACGCTGTGTGTGCAGAAAGAATTTGTCTTCACCTGTCACTTGATACCGTGACTTTTCTCTTCTGTTTTTATTTTCGCTTCATCTTCTTACTACTCATAAAGTAAACAGTATTATGATGTATCACTTGGCATCAATCTTTCTATTTCTATGTGTTTCTTATTCTCTTAGTGTCCATGTCCATGAATTGTGTTCGTGATTTAACTGATTTTGACCGCTTGTATTGAAACTCATTCTGTCGTTCGCTCTGAAAGAGACAGCGTGGTATATCGGAGTCAATAAAATTTAGTATGAGCTTCCGTGTTCTGAATGTCGTATGGAGATTGACGTGCACCAAAGGAGTATTTAAAACAAAGTGTAATTACTTCGTAAACCAATTTGATTAACATTTGGCGGAATTGTGCTGATCAATGCTTCAATTGGGATATCTAGTGATTTCGCATGCTATAAGCATCCTTTTTGTAATTGGAGCCATCTTCATGTCAATGTTTTGCATAGAAGCTGATACTTGCTATTCTCGAGTTCCACTTGGTGTAGGCATATTCAAGCCTTTTTGAAACTCAACTTATTTCTGACGGCATCGGTGAAAAGCTACTTTATGTTGCGTATAAATTCAATTCGTATTTTTGCAGACAACTTCAACCAACAGCTCTGCAACCGTCTTGATGAAGCACTCTCATTCCCATTATGAGAGTGAGTAGCCGAGAATGAAAGCATTGCAAAACAATTCTACAGGATTGCAGCGAGTATTGAGCATGCACCAGAAGTCTAAATTTTTTGCTGTCCATCAGATCTGTCAGTCCTTTGTATGTACTGCAATCAAGGATTATATGGTCGGATCGAAAGGCTACTTCAAGATTTTGTTGGGATGGGAAGGCATAGGAATAAAGTCTCCATTCATTTCGGGACGTGTGATATCATCATTATTCGTGCTCGTTGGCATGTATATGTATCTTTAGTGTCACTTTCCTCTCGCCATTGGATAACTTGAAACTCGTGCAAGACATCCTGTCGCCAGCAGGAAGAGTTTCTGGTGCTATCAGACCTTAGTGTAGTAGATTGTTGGACAGAGAATGATTAGTGAAATGTCCATCCATTTTACCATCCATTTTGCAATATAAATGGAAGCACCGCATTAGTGAACAACAAAATTATAATGTAGAAGCTTTGTCAGCCAGCCAAACGGGAAAATTCAACAAGTTGACGACGGCGATTCATTAGAAACATAACACAATAACTTCATCGAATATTATTCAGAAACATAGAAATTGATACATAGAGGTATAAAAGATTATGCCAGAGTTGTATAATGATGGTTGATAATGATTTTATTGCTCAAAATATGTTATCATGCCAATTTTCTCCTAAATGTGTAATATTTCAGGTGACAAACTACATATGGAGTCTGGTGGGCGGAATCATATGAAATTGCATTCAAATTTGTTTAAATTAACAAAATCAGTTGGAAATACTCATGGCGAATGCTAGTAACTTGAGTCAATTGGACATGAATTTACATTGAAATTGGAGTTGAACTTCCAGATTTATATTGAAATGAAAATCACAAAACTACACATGTTGTGTGATGGACTGATGAGGGTTAAATTCATAATTAACTACGATTTACATGCAAGCGCCCTGCAGGATAACTAAGTTTTGTCCCCGTCATTGACTCAGTATGTTGCTGATGCGGCATGAGAATTACAGGTATAGAAGCGCATTGCGTATGATTGATTACTGTCTTATTTGCTTGCTTTGTTGTGAAAATCATGAAAGATGCAGTCCTTTTTCCAATTACCGGATAGACAACATTTAACAAAGATATCTGCATGTTGACTTTCAGCAACGGAACTGAACGAGTCACGCAGCCAAGGAGGGAATCACTATAATTCGGTGTAATGAATCATTATTTTATTGAAATGTAATCAAAAATAGGTTGATGATATTTCATAAGTAAATTTTTAAAATAATAATAAAATCTACTTTTGCTGATAGCCATTTGTTGCAAATGCTTCTGGGGACTGTTAGCTGTTCATCTCAAAACTAAGCTCTGTGAAGATTTCCACTCCATCCACTCATGCATTGTCAATCCAGTCCTGGGAGGAATCTCCTGGTCAATATTGCAGTATAGGCCTACCTTTTATGTGTGACACATGTCAATCAGACGTGTAGTGGACACATGCGAGATTCAGTCATAGGAACCTGATGTTTATTCAACCCGTCAGTCATGACATTCTCAAATATGAGCAAGCCATACAGCGAAATTGTGGACAATTTATTCGTTTGATTTATTATATTCCTAGTCTGCTTTTTCTTTTAGAGATCAAGGTCCGTCAGGAACATATCTCGCTGGCAAAACATGCTTCTGTTGTGTTTATTCGCAAGCAGAACAATCCGCTTCCATGACCTTGAGTATTTGATTAAGGCAACAATGGGAATGAAATATTCTTATTTTACTATGACATTGAATGATTAGAAGATATGTTGCAGATACAAAAGGATCATACAAGAAGGTACTCACCCATCTGACATGCAGCATCTGAAAGAATGTAGGAAGGTATAGAGTTCAAGCTCAGAATGGTCGGCAGATAAGAAATACTCACTCTCGTGTGCAGGTTTTGATATCTGACAGCTCACTTCTGCAAGAACAAAGGAGTTTTAGACATTGATAAAGCGTTCACAGCTCACTCTCTCACCGATGTTGCGATGGACGTCAAAGAAATTTCTTCTCCTTGTCATGTTCGTCCTCATACCTTGCATTCCATTATTCCTTGCTATTCTTGGCATTGAGGATGTGGATGTGCTCACGTCTGCAAAGTTAATGAAAGTATGTGTGATAGATCAACTCTTCCATTCACTCCTCTCTTGCTAGGTTATTTTACACGAAAGTTGTTCTTTCTGCTGATTAGTCTTCCTCTGGGCGCATAATGGCAAATTACCTGTAGACCGTTGCTAAAAGTGCATAATGAAATGAACTTGCTCATTCCTCCAAAAATGCATCTACGCAATAACTTTTAAACACAATTCAAAATAAGGATTTATAAGTCAACCTGTCGATTTTGTGCAACAAGCAGTGAATCCTAAGTAAAACTCAAACTTTTTGCACGAACTAAGATAGTAGCCGACTGCACGCAATTTGCATGTACACTGTAAATCGCTCAATACCAATCACAGACGAAGGATGCATACGAAAATATTGTTTTGGTGTGGTATGCTTTACATACGAAAGGCATACCAGCACAATGTTAAAAGAAAGCATCAATTATGTCTAAAGTATGTTGATTTATGGCCGTTTGTCAATAAAGATCACACTAATGTTACTACTGTTTTGTAAGTAGTGAGACAATGACATTCAAGAGTCATACTTGCAATACTGAATTCGGTTTTAATACGCGTAATTCTAGGGCATTTCATAAATAATCAATAAGTATTCAACCATCAATAATTATGCATTATGCAATTTTGAAATTAAGTATATTGTCAATCCGAAATAAAGACACATTATAATTCATGAATGCAAAAATAGCTATGTTTGAGATATATAAGTCAACATGATTCCACGAAAAATATCGCTTGAATGAACGGATGTTATTTAACCTGGCTCGAAAAGTAGAGCGTCCTGTTTAAGTTGCTGGAAAAGTAGCAACGACGACACACTCGTGGAGCACAAAATTCACAATAAATCTAATCTAGTGAATTAAAAATCACGCTATCATAAAGAAATATTCACGACTGGTATTACTGAAAATGTTATTTGACAGTAGTATGTAATGTATATATATATTTTCTTGCTACATGACTTAAAGCTCTACATACCAGAGGCATGCGGCTGAGGATGAATTTGCATCGGGTCTCGTATTTAAGATATACCAAAAACTCGTATTTCGGTGTAAAACAGCCAATCACAGATAGAATAGTTCGAATCGCTACATAAAAGTAAGTGAGATTTCGTATGAAAAAATATCAGATCTCTGTAAGCATGCGAGAATCTCGTATCAGATGTTAGCTTCAAATTGTATGTGATTTTGGCATATGTTTGTATGAAATTTTCGTATCAAGCAATTTACAGTGTACATGTACACTTTTCAAAACCCCTTGGGTTGTATTCAACACGGCTTGGCTATCCGAATTCAATCAAGTTGCTCCCAACATTGTCTTTAAATTTTTTGATGCCATAAAAAGTAAAAGTAGATGAAAGTCGTCTACAATCAATTTCAAACAAAAATTTTACTGTTTAATGTTCCTAAAAAATGTTCAAGTATTTCATTATGATTCGAAATTCGATATATTTTTTTCGTCGACCGATTTGTATTATAATTTAATCAAAATTAAATACTCAATATTTCGCCCTAGGCTTTCTCAAGAGTCAAGAGTCAGTTCACTGATTGCTTGACATTTATAAAGGGATTCGTGGAGCGGATCTTTCGTTCCTCAAGCTCTTGCCTTATTTGGGTATTCTGCAGTCCACGATGAATGATATTCCATGAAATTGCGTCGAAAGTCGATCGCTGCAATGTGAATTGAGATGTCTATGCAGTGCATAGTGTGCACTAATGAATTCGATGATGATAAATGTTCTTTCAATCTTGACCTGATCCGATCTTGTTGAACCGCATTTCTTTGCTAGAAGTGCAAACTGATTCAAAACGATGGCACATGCAGGAACTTACTGAGTGTAAAATTACTAACCATGGCCCTTTATTATCAATGCCTTTCAGAGATAGGAAAAATAGCCGTGCGTCGCTTGAGGATTCAAATTATCCGATCGCCACGATTCCTTCAGATTCGAAGAATTCGGATCATTGCGCTAAAGGTTTCTTGATAATGTTGGTCCTTCCGATCATTATTGAAAAAGTTCTTATTATTCTAAAAAGTTATTATTGTTCTATTTCTATGGTACTGTGTCAGCAGATTGTGCCATTTCATAGGCATTACATGTTCCAATGCTTCCTTTCTACTCAAACAGAAGAAGAGACGACCGGTCTTATTCTGTGGACGTTGCAGGCATCACGGTTTGGTATACTTTCACTGACCTCACAATTCTCACCACCATAGACAGTAAGACACAGACTTTCCTTCTGCCAGTACGTAGAATAGATTTCAATGTACGGGACTTGAAATTGACTGATGCGAACTGGTTCAGACCCGTCTTTCTCATTGATCTCTTAATTTCTCTTTTATATTCCTCTCTCGAATAAGGCAAAATCAAAAATAATCTAGCATTATCATCATAATGAGTATTTAATTTTGATGTTATTTTAATACAAATCGGTCGAAGAAAGCTGCTTTTCTTTTCATTACTTCATCACGCTACGATACAGGAGGCTCTTTAGTTTCATAATTTTAAAAATCAGAAATTTACTCACTCCTTTGTTTTCTCAAGAGGTTTTATTCTTTTAAAACTACGATAACCTGACATGTTTCGTCTTACCGACTGCTTCAAGGGCACTCTGGCAGGGTTGCATGTCAAGGGCTATGCACTTTGGTCTCGGATTCGATATTTCCTCATACAAACTCCTGACGTCTATTCATCAAGTTAGGCACACACGCCGCAATTAGTCGAATCCGGCAGCCAGAACGAGTTTCTGCAAGTCTATGTAATCTAATTCTGCAAGTATGCAATCTATGTAAGTAGCATATTAGCAGTTAGAATGAGTTATGTTTTAAGTCTTGCGATTTCCATATTTACAAGTTATTGGGTCAAAGCGGAGCAATTTTTATTCCGCTGCTACGACAAAGCTCCATTGAGTTCTTTTAAGAGCTGATTAATCCAATGGTTACAACAGCACTGCATTTGCATACTTGCGGATTGGAAAACGCCATCAGTTCTCATTAAGACAACTTCAATCAATAATTTAAATTAGTGAGAATTATATTCCATTATAAATGACTGCTGGGATGATTTTCATCATCGTATGTGAGTATGGTAATTATTCAGGTACGGGGAGAACGAGCATAGTCTGAGATATGTTTTGTTATGCTGATCATCACAATCGGTGAACTTGGGAAAATAGCTATATCGTGAAGTTATCAAAAAATCGTGACTCTTTTGACTGCAAATGTTTTTGACGGTATTCTCACTTTTTCATCAAAAATGTTCATGTTTGGCATCTTCAGAATCCTTGTGATGTAAGGACTGCTAATATGTCTTATTCAAATAAGTTTTATAGTTCTCTTTCAAACTTCTTCAACATTTTTCTCATTGCCAATAAAGTACACAAACATACATGCACAAGGTAAACAATCTGCAGTCACTGTGAGAGAACAAAGGCATACCTTCGTTAATTGTTTTCGTTCTGAGCATTCGTTCATCTTACATGGTATTTTTGTACTTTAGCGGCAATGATAACAAAAAACTGAAGAAGTATGATAGAGAGCTTTAGAGCTTATTTGAATAAAACTAACATATTAGCAGTCCTTACACATCGCAAGAATCCTGAAGATACCAAATATGAACATTTTTGATGAAAAAGTATGAATGTAGTCAAAAACATTTGCAGTCAAAAGAGTCATGATTTTGTGATTACTTCACGATGTCACTAATTTTTCCCATCTTTCACCGATTTTGATGATCAATATCAGAAAAAAACGTAAAAAAGTGCTGGTTCTCCCCCTATCTAAATAATTATCATTCTCACATGTTTTCACATTGAAAAATTGCAATTCGTAAATTGAGTGATTTCCATATTTTGAGCACTGCTCAGCAAATACAATAGCGGATACAGGTCTATCATAGCTCATTTTAAAGCCGAGAGTGCAAGCTCTCGAATGATGGATGGTACGTCGATGTGCGATTGGAAGATATGAGAACCGATTGAATTTTGGCACAAGCTGGTACGTTTATTTATTGTCAGCTTTGTAATTTCTTCCATAGAAATCCGGATTTTTGCGTAGTGGGACTGGAACCGACAGCAACTGCTCGTTGTGGTCATCGCAGCCAATTATTTAGGCACTGGTGTCGGTCAATGTTGCTCGATCTTTAGAAGAATCAAATGTCTGACACAAACAACAGGCGCAGATTCTTACTCAAACGAGGTCTATTGTAAGCGGTTTTATCAAAATGACTGAGATCATGACCCCGAATAAGTGAACTGACAAGTTGTCTCTTCCTTCATTTTGTCAGCCACTGGCCGTCGAAATCATTTAGGCACTGCTGGCATGGAAACATATGTCCACGACGTACTACAGTATGGCTCAGCAAGTTTGCATCAAGTATGAAAAGATAGCTGATCTCATCAGTTGCTCTAAATCGTCACTAATCAATAGTTGCTTACAATCCATCGGTGTATTACCTTGCTAATTTACATAGATATCAATAATCGGTAGAATTTGAAATTCCTGTCACTTAAAATCTGTATTCTGACAGTATAGCGACGGTGCACGCAGGGGATGGTAAATGCCTCTTCATTCGTGTTGTTGATGGTCATACTTATTATAATGGAATATGGAAAATCGGTAAATTCGGCTATTTCTTCTCCGTTGACCCATCTTATAGCTCTGTCCATCGCTACGTGTACTATTCCGAGGGCATGGAAAACGGCACATGTACTACCAGTCCCTAAAGATACGAAACCGGAGATTGACCATCTACGTCCGATATCAATGATTCCAAATTTCTGCAAAATATGTTCTGGACTCGGTTGAAGATCGTTTGATTCACATGTGTGGGAGCAATTAATATGGATTTCACCCTAGCAGCTGTTCCTTGTTCGCATATTTAAAAGTTCAAAATTATGTAGCGCTTATGTTGGAAAACTCTGATTGCATTGGTGCACTAAAGATGATGATTGATATCAATAAGGCATTCGACTCTCTTCAGCATGGTGCTTTGATAATGAGCTTGAATAAAACTAGTCTGCCCCTCCAATTCTTGAGATGGTTCGTAAACTATATCCAGAACAGAACTCAGCGGGTTGTGTTGAATGGACATTCAAAGAGTGGGTCCATCTCTGTACCTTCCGTCTTGCCGTAGGTTTCATTATTATCCCCCGTTTTATTCGCGGCTCATCTAGGATCTCTTGATATTAGTAATGAGAATGCATTCATGATCAAGTTCGCAGACGACATAAGCTGTTTAGTGCCAATTTACAGGAATGATAGAGATACTCGAGTGATGCAAGAGAAATATCAGCATATCGAAAAATGGTTTCAGGAAAATGGACTGTCTGTAAACAAATATAAAACGGAGAGTAATTTTTTCAACAAGGGAATCCATACAATTAGCTATATGTCAGAACTTGAGCAATTATTTATTGTTGTTTGGAATTCAATATTTCTTTAGACTATAATGGAATGAACATGTTATTGAGGTCTGTAAGCGGGCATCGCAAAGACTTTTTATGCTCCGACAACTTTGCTCTTGTCTTTCTAAAGCACATCTCATAATGCTATGCAAAAATTATGTATTAAACATTCTCGAGTATTGTAGCCCAAATTCGTTGGAATGAACAAAAGAAGCACGGAAATATCGGGAATAATATCTGGTAAGGCACACCAAATAATGTGTGTTAATCATTGCAAATGCTCTGACTTTCCTGTTCTGAAATACAGACGAGCGTAACGCGGTATGAAAGTATTCAAACAAATGACTGATCCGGACTTGATTTGAATTGATTCCGAGGGAACTTGCCTTTTCCTGCAAATACGAGGTTCCCATACAGCATTCTGTACGTCGCTCTCTATCATTCATCCCTTTTTGTATAGTGTTCGTTAACAAAAGTGTTTTTCGTGGCGGACTTCCTTCTTTTATGCTAACTTTTTGACAACTGTGACAGCAAAATACATTGTAATGCAAGATTTTCAATTGAAAGAAAAAATATGGATTCTTATATATATATATATATATATATATATATATATAATGTATATGTATATATACTGTCACTGCGTGCGGGTTGACGACGAAATTTCCAACCATTGTCATGTTCTAGTTCTATTTTTACTGGCAGGCCTACGTAGCCGGACAAATGCACGTTGTTGAAGGCAACATGGACAGCGCTTATTGCATCACACATGCTATTGAAGGACGAGTGACTCAAAAATTGCTTAAATGACTTCCAGGTGACATAGGTGCTTTTCAGTATATGACAATGCCTCTCTTGTAACCAAAAGGAGAACCGAAGCCTGTCTTGATCAGTGGATCTCAATCCAGTTAAAAAATGGTGGGTATGATGAAAAGAGATTCAGAGATGACAATCGAAGCTTATTTTCGCAGCGAAATAACTTCTTCGCTTGTGAAAATGCAATATCGACATGAAGAAATTCATGGAACGTGCACGCATTTGTTTGAGAGCATGCAAAGATGAGTAGCTTCGGTTATCGCTAGCCATGGTGTGGTGGACACACTAAATATTAGCAACTAAGAAAGCTTCGCTCTCTACTTTTATGTCTTCCTATCCTTTCCAATGCATTCTAAGTTACAACATGGCGGGTATGTTTTCACATTGATTTGAAATGGCTATACATTCAAAATGCGCAAATTTCATGCTTGATGCAAACTTGCTGATGTATGTATTCTTTCAATTTCCATTTCCGTTCTAGTCCTTTATAAACAGGGATGCGGAGTCGGAGTCCTACCATTTTTGCTGGAGTCATAGTCGGAGTCCTATGAAATAACAGGACTCCGGACTCCAGCCTATAAATAGACCCGAAATATAATACAAACAAATTGACTATCTCAGTGCGCATAGCTGTCACTGTCTTGATGTCAACTTTCTCCGTCTAACAAAAGTACAGTCGAGACAGCAGTGCATGCAAAGCTTGTAATTGTTGATGGAATGAACCGTGATATTGGAAAGAGGATTGTCGTTTCACTCAGTGATTTAGTAGAGAAGACAGGCCTTCTCAGCCTCGATCACACCTACGCACCAAAGGTCACATCAGAGACAAAAATGAAATACAAGTTTGCTTGAGAACATTACCTCTTACCCTCACACTAATCGTGTGTGATGGCTCCTCCAAAGCGCATACTAAACTCGAAAGTGTACTCATATTTTTTGGAGAAGGACGGTGGATTTTTGAGGATTTTTCCCGCCTGGTAGAGACTGGAGAAAAACCGTGTGAAGCACGCATCAGTAAGATGGGAGGAGCCGAGTCGTATGCATCCAACATAAAGCTACATTTGATACACTTTCATCGAAAATGCTTGCCAATTGATACGGAAATGATCGCTAAAAATAGGCTCAGGTAAGCCTATAATGATCTATGATGTAGGCTGACAGTTTTTTAAAAAAACTCGGCTTTATATAATTGACACTCGGAGTCGGAGTCCTATCAAAATGATAGGACTGCGCATCTTTGTTTATAAATATAGATTTTTGATTTTCTATCGCTTCTTTCGCATCAACGTAGCGAAGAAAAACTGATCATTTTCGACTACTGTGATTAATAGATAGTCAGACATTCTGATTTTCACAAATGAAATCGCGGAAATGCCTTTAACTCACCTTTGTGGATCACCTCGTCCTCTGCTTTTAGATTAAGAGATCGTTGTCGACAACACTCCACATTCAGAGGCTGGAACTCTCCCTCATCCTTTGTGATGTGTCGTCCGCATCCCTGACATACATACACGAGCCTCGATAACTGCAGTTGCCCGATGTTGGAAACATCTGCTAATTTGACCATGAATTCTCTGAAAGGGATTTTATCACTCCCAACGTCCCAGCAGAATTCCTTCTTACCGATGTTGACTGTCACTTGCTGTCTGTGTATCTTCATGGGTTCAGCAGCTCCAACTAAGAGATCATTATAACGAAGAATTTTCTCTTTGGATAGAAGCATGAAATTCTCCTCTTCGAACTTCCTCAGTTGCTGTCGTAATTCACAGACAAGCGCCAAATCTGACAACTGAATCCTTTTCTGAGCTCTGTCCGCCAGCTCAACAGTTTTATGTCTAACAGCTGTGATGACTCCATACTGTGGGATACCCAATTGGCGGATGGTCTTTGTTTTGTCGAGGATCTTCCCATCATATTAGAAGGTGATTTTCGAGGACTTAGGAATCACATTTTTCAGTCTATAGTGAGGTTTTGCTAAGCATTGCTTCATCTGCCCGTCTATGAAGACGTTGATGTTCCAAGCAAGGGTTGGTGATGGGAGTTTATTGTTCGTAGCAGCAAGGATCACCATCTTGGATCCCGGCATCGTTTCGCCAACTTGACGAAGGGAGAAGTCCATATCGTATTCAAATGCTCGGTCATCAGACTTGAATACCCAAGGACCGTACAGTCCGAACTCCAGCTGCCATTTGGCAATGACTTCACACAAAAGTGTGTCGGGTGACAGGCTGTAAGTCCTATCCAAGCTTTCGTCTTCAGCGACGATTACAACTCTCCATTTGGCTGAAACTGAAGAAATGCTTCATATATTATTCTCGACTAAGTTGGAAAATTATGGAAAACTCACCAACAACTTCAACTCAAAATTTCGGCGACTGTGTAAAAAAATTCTTTTATATTTATTCATGTTTATATGATTTTGAGCAATATAGCTGCTTTAATTGTGTTATCGTAATACGAGAACTCTTTTTCACGCTCCTCTGTCAGAGCTACCGCCGGTGACCATGACTTGCTTTCTTGTAAATTACTTTGCGGAATATATTTATCTGATCTTAAAACCCTGCATTTGAAAATCATTCGGTAATTCGATTCTTCCCCTACCCTCACATCTTCCATCTTTTCCAAATTCCTGAAATTTCATCAAACTTAATCATATTGGATTTAGAATGGACTTCATCTGTCCCTGAGTGACAGTACAACACCTCTGTGAAAGATACCTGAACCCTAAGATGAAGGATTGGTCCCTTGGATACTCAGTTAGAATACAAGGTACAGCTGTGATCATGAACTTCGTGGTATTGTTGTCAACAGACAAATGACGAGCAGCTGTCTAATTCTGAGGCTGTAAATGTTCTACAAGTCAGATAAGAGGAATTTTACACACTCAACGCTTTTGCGTAGTAAGACATCCCTCAGGAGCAAGAGAAGATCGCTAACGATGCAACACTCTCGGGTGTCAACAACAGAAATGTGGTGGGGGGATGAATAGAAGTACCAATAATCCTAATGAATACCTACTTCAGATTTACTTCCACTGACAACATTCAAAATAGTCAACTTATTTTTCCAGTTCAAATAATAAAACAATGAAATTGAACAGGAAAATATAATGTGCATCAGTTAAAGATAATTTGTGATGAATTTCCACAAGTTTCTTCTCAAAGTTGTTTGACTTTGGGAGCAATTCATCAGTAACTGTCTCGACCCTTCTACAAATTGTATGAAGTGCATTGAATTATTTCAACTATTAATGTTTGTTCAGTTTTAACATCCATCCGCATAAAGACGATCTTAAATCAAAGTGACATGATGCCAAGATATTCTTAGATCTAAAGTTGAAGTGAACAAATGTATATTGTGCTTAAGCGAAATGAACTCGCAAACTTTAGATTTAATATCTAAATAATAAAACTTTGGCTAATTTCTATCGGGCTTGACTTTTCACTTAAGCTTCAAAATCAGTCATTCATTGAGAGAACAATTAAATTAGTTTGCATTAGAGCATCTATAGATTCTTTCGCTATTTTTTGGTAGGAATTCCAGGATTGCCTCCTTATCAGAACACTAACATTTTTGAAACAAACGTGTCTGAACTGCATTCTCACCTGGTGCGGCCATTTTGTTGCACAGTGTTGAAGGAAAGTCCTGAAAGACACATAGAAGAAATATGAAGGCAAATGTTCAACATGAAATAGCTTTCCTTAGTTTCAAAAACATTCTCATGTCAAAATATCAGTTTGGAAAAAACAATATTGCTATCTTCTTGAATTCTTCCCATTCTGAAAGTTCTTCAACATTGGACAATGCCTATTGCATTTATTTCGGTCACAGTTGCTGTAAAAAGTTGATTATACTTCGCAAATACGGATGGTTCAGGAAAAAAGAAAAAAAAAACTGAAATTTCTTTGCTGATGTTGGTGAATCACTTGCTCGTCAACATAGCTTCACTTCGTTTCTTTTTATAATCACATTTTCAGTTTTTTACATTTGGATGAATTATTTGCAAAGAGAAATCATTGCAATTATGTAAGATTGCCATACATAGTAGTTATAAGGTTCATATAAAACCGTTATAAAAATACGCACTTTGCAAATTATGCAACAATTGTGTCATAATGGCAGCTAAAGTATCATTCATGAATATTTTTCTGTATGTTGCGTTGCATGCGTCCCACACTTGATGCTACAGACGATCAGACCTGCTGTATGCACATGTCATCGTGTGATGAAACAGTAGGTCTGCGAAACATTGCTATTTGGTGCACGTTAACATTTGCTTGTTTTAGTCAATGTCCTGTAAATGAGTACCAAAACTAAGGAAACTAGAATATGACTCACCTACAACATTGCTTATTTCTGAGGTGATTTGACACGTTGAGAAAGAAGATAAATAATTGAGCAATGCATCTTTCCCTTTATTTGGAATGGAAAACTGATAAAAATTACAGATAAGATTTTGCACAGTCTGGTGGATGAACGGGTCTTGTTTCCTTCCACAAGGAATCTAAAAATCTTGAATTGAATTTTACTAGGAGTTCAATTTTTTCTGTTAAAATGGTCTTATCACAAAATGTTTCTTAAACATGGCATTTATGAGGCGTACACGGGAAGGCTTCCAAATTAATGGTATGATAGAACGCACAACCTACAATTTTGCCTTAGCTTTAGCCGCAATGCCACTCACAGTTCGTGGAGGTAGGCCTAAAAAGTCTAGCTGATGCTTGCAATCATCAGGGGACTATAACTCATGAAAAAAAGCAAGTCATGCTAGCTATAATATTATGATTAAGGGTCTGTGTATGTGTGAAAAGCACTGAAAATGCAGATGCACCTATAGCTGTGAATGCCATGTATTGTACTAGCAACTCCGTACACTGATAGTTATTCCATGATCTGTGTTGCAGCAAGTCTGAGATCACAAATTGTCTTTGTTCTTGGTATATAGCAAGTTTTGAATAATTTTAGCAAGTAGGCCTTTCTGCTTGGCTTGAAGTTTTTGAAACATCGCTCTTATTTGTTAGTTTATGAGGTTTTTATCAATTTGAGATTCAATGAGATCCAGAGTGTCTTGTAAATACTTCTACTGAAATTTTTGTTAGTCAAGATAATGTCGGGAGAGCAGAATGCAATAGTTATGAACCAATGCAACTTCCTCACGTGTGCTGCTTTCAGCTGTACACATCTTCTCCAGGTGCAAATCGCATTTAGGGTAAAATCAGGCAACATCGACGGTCGAGTTCACAAGATTTGAATGCATCCCTCCATGAATTATTAGGTCTATATAGAGGCGCCTAAAAGTCGAGTAATGTCGACAATAAAAAAAAACTTTCGGCTCTCACGGTTGCATTTCTCAATGTTAGTGAATTATGATGCCCAAACAGTTTCTTCTTTCTTGAATTTTACTTGGTTTCATTGACGATTTCAAGTGAAAAGTAAAATGTAGCCTATAATGATATTCGTATAGCATCGACACATTGTAGGGTGATATCGACTGTCCCATGAGAAAGTGTTGTAAGTTGCCTGTCGATATTACCCGACAAAGTGTCGATATCATGTGAATATCATTATGGTTTGCAAACCCTACTTTTCGCCGCAAAATATAAATCCATGAATCATAGAATAACAATAAATAAATTCGGAGGACTTCGCTTCATTCTATCATCCTTTATTTACGACCAAATTGCAATTTCAAAGACAATGTCTTCTTCGTCAGTGGTTTAAATATAAAAGCACACGTTAAAATCAATCAGTCATCAAATGGGAAAATTTAGTCCAATAGAAAGCTATAAACGTAAAAACAATGGTACTGAAGTAGTGTTACTGTTTAACAATAAAGACCTGTCAGTAGCGTCAATGAGTACAGATTCTGCGATACGAGTATTATTCGTTCGGGCAATGACAGAGAAAGCGGAATTATCGTTCACATGGTTATGCAAGGTGATTTCAGTTGGCAGGGGGCGACCTTTGATGTGTTCGTTAATTCTAGTTTGCAAATGCCTAGTGGTCTCACCAATGTAACACTTTGGACTGTGTTCACAAGAAAATTTGTAAATGACATTTGAGGAGAGACCAATAGGCATTCTGTCTTTTCTATGAAAGAAGTTCGCAGTTTTGGTAGTCTTGAAAACAATAACAATTTTGGAATCTTTCAGAATCTTGTTCAACCGATGAACACGATTGCGAATTTCCATTTCTGACTCTTTAATGCATGGCAATTTCCAGTACACATTTTTCATAGATATATCACTAGCGTCAGGATTTTCAGAGACGCTGTCAGAATTTTCAGAAACGCTTTGATCGTTATTGTTAGACCTATTGCTGTGATTGAAAGCTCTGTGTTCGACCTTCCGCTTGACATCCAGAATGAAGTTGACACTGTAACCATTGCGAATGAACAAACTGATAATGAAATCACAGGATTTCTTGTAGAGAACGTCAGCGCTGCAGATCCGTTTAGCACTACTTCAGTACCATTGTTTTTACGTTTATAGCTTTCTATTGGACTAAATTTTCCCATTTGATGACTGATTAATTTTAACGTGTGCTTTTATATTTAAACCACTGACGAAGAAGACATTGTCTATGAAATTGCAATTTAGTCGTAAATAAAGGATGATAGAATGAAGCGAAGTTCTCCGAAGCGCCTGGGCTCAATATGTTACGTCAATATGTCCAGGTGCAAATCGCATTTATGGCAAAATCAGGCAACATCGACGGTCGAGTTCACAAGATTTGAATGCATCCCTCCATGAATTATTAGGTCTATATAGAGGCGCCTAAAAGTCGAGTAATGCCGACAATAAAAAACAACTTTCGGGTCTCACGGTTGCATTTCTTAATATTAGTGAATTATGATGCCCAAATAGTTTCCTCTTTCTTGAATTTAACTTGGTTTCATTGACGGTTTCAAGTGAAAAGTAACATGTAGTCTATAATGATATTCGTATAGCATCGACACATTGTAGGGTGATATCGACTGTCCCATGAGAAAGTGTTGTAAGGTGCCTGTCGATATTACCCGACAAAGTGTCGATATCATGTGAATATCATTATGGTTTGCAAACCCTACTTTTCGCCGTATAATATAAATCCATGAATCATAGAATAACAATAAATAAATTATAAATAAATCATGAGGTATAATTTAAATCGATGTATTAGTTGATTCAAGTAAGAAGAGTCATGCCATCACAGTTCTACTGTATAAGAGGACACCTTAGTTCTAACTGAGAAATGCCTCCGTGAGAGACCGTGAATAAGATCGGATTATACCCAACACGCTCAGGAATTTTAATTATTCATTTTCTTCCAGGATTTTCCACTATGTGGCATTTGCTTAGTGTTGTATTCCTTCCGTTCTCGGATCTTCGGAGTTTTAGGTTCCGGTATGTTGTCTTTAAATATAATTGTCTGAAACACCCAATTTTCCTAGTAGCAACTTCATGCTGGTCATGGTGCAGGTATAGAGGTGTGTAGCGACTCAGAAACTTGTACATTGAGAGAATTTTTTTCTGACGAACAGTGTTATCACAGTTTAATAGTGAACTTTCATGAATGCATGACATTCTGTCGCAGAGTAGCACATAATTGAACGGAAATATTTTGGAGACTTTCGTTAAATTTCATTATTCATTCACTTCAAATTGCAATTTCGATGACGATCTCTTCCGCACTCCATCTGTGTCTCAATAATACAAGACACGTTAATAGAAATCAATTAAAAAGAAAATTTGTCCAATAAAGGTAAAAGGCTGCAGAAGGAAGAACAATATTGCTGTCGTGATATGCAATAGTAAAGACCTCTCTCTATTTACAATAATGAGTTCAACGATCATTTATCAACCCTCGCCACACTGGGAGGGGGTGGGCCGAACGTACGCAAGCGAATTTTTTGAACATGCTTTATTCCAAGCCAGATACGGCCACCAGATTTCTAATGGCTTACTTTCTACGTGTTATGGAACTTTTTACCGAAGGAAATTAAGTTTGGCTCTATACTTTTGGCGCAAGATCTGATTTCGGTATATTCACTTCTAATCGGTATATTATCAATTCTTGATGAAATAGGTTGAGATTACATTGAGGATTCATCCTATCAGTATAAAGATATTCACAAATGCAAAGTTTTTGAATTTGAAATCATCTGCTTATTATGTGTCCATATTTGAAATTCAAATATGAAGTTTTATTATGTTGCTACTTTTAGCTCTGCATCTAATCAGCAATTATTGAGAACTTTCAGAGTCATGCTGCTTTTAGCCCCGGTGTCTCGATAAAACTTCATCGAATTGGGTTTCTTTCTTCACCTGCAGAAACTGAATATCAAAATGTGCCATTTTAGTGCTATCTGAGTTGAACTGAAAGTTTGAATTATTTGACCTTTGACCTCATCTAGTGCAATAATGCAATCTCATAGCGATTGATAATCATCATTTTATTGACCACCTTGACCACATCTCTCGATTACTGTATGCACTGTAATCTGTTGACCGCAAATATCCGCTAAAATTAACAGCTAAAATTAGTCTCACGGTTTTTTGCAGTCTCAACTGTAAGAAAACAGACGTCTGTTTTATCTGATACGAATGAATTTTAACTGTTACGTCATCACTCATCACGTTATGACGTCATCATTTTAACTGATATTCACGGATAGTTTCTGTGAAGCTTTTCTGTGAAGTGTAACGGTTATTTTAGCTGTTTTTAGCGGTATACAGTTCACAGTGTGGTTTATTAGTTTTTGTTGTCATTTTCCATTTCAAACAGTGATCTAATGGAAATTTGTTGAAAATTGGCAGTTTTTGACTTTTGACCTTCACGTCAGCCCAGGGATGACCTTAAAAATAAAAAATGCGGTTTCTCTGAATCACCTTTCAATGCCGATTCCATTGCTGTGTGGTTTGTCAAAATTGGTGTAATAGTTCAGCAGGGGGCGGATTTTTCTCCCTTCTCCATTGGGACGCGTTCGGAAAACTATCCCAGTGGTGCAAGGATTAATTGTTACAGGCTATTTGTTAGTAGTGTTCTTAAAGTGATGTTGAATGAATGACCATCGAAATTCACTAACTTGCTGATTGCAAATCACGAATGATAATGACGTAACAGTTGAAATGCGTTCATTTTAGATAAAACAAACGTTTGTTTTAGCGGATTTTTACAGGTCAGACTGTAAAAAAACGTGAAACCAATTTTAGCCGTTAATTTTAACGGATATTTACCGTGCAGGCTCAGCGATTCGAGCATTGATCGTTCGGGCAATGATATAGAGAAAACTGAGTTATAGTTCATATGATTGTGTCAAGCAATTTCAGTTGACACACCTTTGACATGCTTGTTAATTCTGGTTTTCAAAAATGCCTTCTGGCTTCATCGATGGAGCACTTTGGACAGTGTTCACATTAAAAGAGGACAGATCAATAGGCATTCTGTCCTTTTTGTCAAGTGAGACGTTTAAATAGTTATGAAAACGGCAACGATTTTACAATTTTTGAGATTCAACTCGTGACGCTTTGTGGCATTTTCGACACAATGCGATGTGTTTCACCCATCGCGTGGTCTGTTCATCCAAAATCTTGTAACTAAAATCACTAATTGTCATCACATCACCGTCGTGGTCTAACGTTAATGTTCAATCAACGAGATTTTGACATCATGATTCTTCAAACCTTGGAATTCGATGTATTAGATACATGTATATATAGGCACATGGATTGCTAAAATTCCATAGGATTTATTTTTTGCTCTGAACAAGGCTTACTATCATATGAACATATAAAATTAGGCCCTAATGATTCCACTTTATAGATCAAATTTACATTATTTTAAAACGACACCGCATGTAGTATTCCGTGTTGTTGCCAGTAACATACTTAGTCATTCCAAGTGTGCAACATTTTCATTATTCATATGATTATGCAAATTACATAATTTCATGAGAAATGCCCCCTTGCGACTATCCTGGTTGCACCACTGTTAACGATATTTATATTTTATCAAACGAGAATTGTTTTAGAAATATACAAACTTTATTTACAATGTATGGTATCATGAGCATCAGTGTTCCTAGTCAAGCCAGAAAATCCCCCGCCAATATTTCAAAATCGGCTAAATTTTCAAAGATCCTGCCGAATTTGCTGCATGATTCAACAAGTAAAAAACTTTCAGATTCTGAACAGTACTGCGTGTACAATGAAACATCTGAGGACATATTCAATTATATGTTACGCAGGCCTATTGGCAGGAACTGTAATGTACAAGTTTCGCCTGTTCTTCGTCTCAATAGTCTTTCTCATTGCTTCTCACCAGTTATTTATTGTTTTTGCTTCATCCTAATCTTTCTTACTTTTCTCGTGAGGAGGCAAAGGTATTGAAATTAGACTGTCTTTCACGTCAACTTTTGCCCATTCAGTGTTCATTCTTCCACCAGCATTAACATGGTGATAGCTTAAGTCATTAACTAACAATTTACTTAATACACTACATATATCTACCGATTTTATTGTAACGGGCCTGAAAAAAGTATTAACGGGCTTTTGGCAGCCTTGGGACTAAGACTGACGGGCCGGGCTTGGGCTCGGTTCCAACTCTGGATATAGATTTGGACAGTGTTCACAAGAAAATTTGAAAGGAATTTCGTTGGAGTTTGTAATTTCATGCTATAAGTCAACACTGCTTTTAACTCCTTTCATGACAACTTTACCAACTCTGACTGAAGAGACATTAGTTCTCTAGAAAACGGGAATGGACATTTTGCACGAATGTTCAGCATACATTACTGTACTGACTTTTGTAATGTAAGAATTAAGATTTTATCATTTCGAATGGTCTGCAAAAGATTTTTATGCCGAAGTTTGAAGTCTTCTTTCAATCTTCAAAGGCGAAATTGATCAAATTGATTTTCCAATGTAGGCATGCATACATTATTACTTATGAGCACAGCCTAAATAATATTTCAAGTATTTTCATGGATTCTCCTTAGCGTGCGAAAACGTCTAACACTCCCGTTTTTTGAATATCTAAAGCTAAACCATCGTGGGTCCGACATTTCGTTAACTTGCATCATGATCCGTTACCAGGAAATCGCATGCAGCTGGATGTCTCTGTATGATAATTACTTAATGTTGAATCACTTTAATTCTAGGCATGATAGGAGGTATGTTCCCGTGTCAAGTGTCAAACTACACGTTTACAGCTTATCAAGTAAAGAGTCAGCACAAGTCGCGTTCTAAGGAAGATCGTGGACATGTCGCATGTGTTCGTGTTAATTACACGGAATATTGTGTAGAAAGAGAGGCTCAACACGCAACAAAACATTCACAGATAATTTTCTGAGTGTACATGAATAAAACAATAAGATCAGAATGATAATCTGGCATCAAGTTAAATACTGTTTCTAAAGTGTCGCCTTCATATACTGCAAAGAATTCAAGTGCAGCTACTAATCAAACAAGATGAATGTTGCAGATAAACGGTCAATTCGACGGTGAAGAAGACATGTGATCGCAATCTTGATCTTTCCTTCCATTCCGATGATGCCAAACAACCTACCGACACTACATGTGCTCGAATAATGTATCTATTTGTCTGCAGTAATCATTTCAATTCATCATACATTAGAGAGAGAGAGAGAGAGAGAGAGCGAGAGAGAGAGAGAGAGAGCGAGAGAGAGCGAGAGCGAGAGAGAGCGAGAGAGAGAGCGAGAGAGAGAGCGAGAGAGAGAGAGCGAGAGAGAGAGAGAGCGAGAGAGAGAGAGAGAGAGAGAGCGAGAGAGAGAGAGAGAGAGAGAGAGAGAGCGAGAGAGAGCGAGAGAGAGAGAGAGAAGTAGATTAGATGAAAGAGGATTGGAGAAGTAAGAGCCAGAAGTAGAAGAGGACACAATGACAAAACACAAGACACAAACAAGTGAAAAATAACTTACGTGAGAGAGTAGTACACAAGTTGACGGTTCCGGCGTAGAATGAGAGTGAAACTGTTTGTCCCCACTGATATTCAGAACGCCATTGACATCAGCCGCAGCCAATGACTGCAGTGTCTGAAATCTAGTGCAAGTTACAGATCAATACACTGTCTGATATCTTGTGTCTGAAGCTCTGCAGCGGACGAGAGAATATAAGAGAGAATAGAATCGACATAATAGAATTGAAGATCTCATTAAGGTTCGTCTGTTGTGTGTTCTAGATGTGTGCAGTTGCCATGATGAGGGACGTCAGTGGAGGGGTGCGAGGCGGCACACCCCCTTTCTTCTCAAGTAAAAAAGAAAAAGGGATAATAAGATTTTCTTGTACCGCATGAAATGGAACCATAAGTGGGGTGAAGAGAAACATCAAAACAAAAATTCTAACTTGTGAATTTGCTATGAAATACATTATGATTGAATTGTAAAAGTATTAGTCCAAGCCATTTTCATGATTCCTTCGTTGTATTCCATATTTCGGAAGAAGACCCTGTAAGCAGCTCACACCATTATGTCGTTCCATTTGTCACTGGAGACGCTCCGCTCCATTTTTCTACCGATATATAATCGAGCTAGTGGAGCAGTTCTGGAGGCTCTCCAATTCTTTTTATTTGTCGATTGAAGACGCTGCGCTTCATTTGTCGATTGGAGCTGCTCTGTAGGTCTAAAGTAACTGTTCGGGACGTTCTCCAATCCACAACATTTGTCGGTTGGTTTCTAAAGGGGCAATTCTGGGGTACGGTAAATATCCACATGTCCTCGCATACGGCAACTGTGTGTACTTGATACAAAATATGACTGCCGCAAATACATTAACTTGGACAATCGCCACATGGTCAATGTTGTATTTGTGTGTGTTGCTCTCTCTCTCTCTCTCAAAATTCAAAAATTCAAAATTCAATGGGTTTTATTTTCATAAGGAAAAATACCCTGAAAAGTACAAATGAAGGGTGACATATTAACTGATGAGCATATACAAAGAATGTCTGATGAGATCAAATGTTAGTTGAGGCAAGGTACACACAGATGATGATAATCAGATGAACGTGTATGTACATGAGATCGGTCAGTTTGGCGTGGCAACGTTAGAGCAGTTAATATGAGGGGGAGGAGACGCTTATTCGGAAGTGATTAAACATTCATGTCGAGAATATCATCAACACTCTCTCTCTCTCTCATGAACTCAAGAAAGTTTATTGACCAAACATGGAATGATGACATGGATGATATTACACTCTCAAAATGAATAACGTTATTTCACTAACGCTTTAGTTGCGCACCGATAACGGCTGATTCGACGGATTTTCTTGTGTAATAACGGCATATATTGAGCTATGTATCAATTAGTTATTAAGAGCTAATGCTAATCTAACACATGTTTTAGTGTTATTATACGTAATATAACATCGGATTCAGCGTTAGATATCTGTTACTTATGCATCAATAACGGTTTTTATAGATAAGAACTGGCGTTAGTTTTCAAATAATAACGCTTGAAATGCCAGCTGAAACACACAACTCTGCCGTTAGAATACCGTCATAATAGCGTTATCATCCATGGTTTCACCTAACGGCAAAATTCCTCTACAAACCCGTTAGAAAATAGTGAGGTTACAAAAAGAATCAGACTGTATAAAATTAGGAATATTCTTAGGAATTACAAAAATGTATCAATTCATGAAACAAATCTACAAAAATCTGAAATAGGCTATACATCTGAAAATGCATCAATTCATAAAACAAATCTACAAAAATCTGAAATAGGCTATACATCTGAAAATGTATCAATTCATAAAACAAATCTACAAAAATTCGAAATAGGCTATACATCTGAAAATATATCAATTCATAAAACAAATCTACAAAAAAATGAAATATATCTTCAGAAACCTGCTATAACATAGAAATGCATGAAGACCAGTCATATACAAATCCAGAACATACAACTATTTTAAATTTCCCATTAAGGATGAAAGACTTTGGGAACGCTTATTTTTCAAAGGGAAAGATGTTTTCAGAATTTGTTCTTGTAGTAGGACAAGCATTTGACCAAATGAGAAAGGATAAGTCAAATCGAGGAGGTAATAAACACAAATGATCGCGCTGCATACAACAGCTACGGTGAACTCCACGGGTGTTGATTCAAAAATGACGGTCGGATTACGGAAGACAATCATCAGCTGTTTGCGGTCCATAACTATTTGTGGTCCATATCGGCTTCCAGATATTTTCTTCCTTTCATATTCTTCATCCTGAAATGGGGAGACTATACTAAGTGTTCCATAATAGCTTCTCGGGTAATCATGAATTATTTGATATTTCCTACGCAGTCATATTTCGTAGATTTACTGTTTACACAAATCTTGGTTATGCAGAAAATGTTAATATAGTTATCGGATGATGGCAACAATGTGTACTAGATAGGGAAAAGAGAAAAGCGCATGAATGCAACAATATCATAAATGAATCTTCCTATTTATCCACAATTTTAACCATGATTTTTGTGGGCTTTATTCGTGGGAAATTTTTAGACAACTCATAGCACATAGTTGATTGCGGTATACGGGCGATTCATAATAAACGTGGCTATGAAGTCCGTAAAGCAAAAGGCACTCCCAAGTAGTTTAATCCGCATTAGTAAAATAAAAGGATTATGTACAAGCTAAAAATATAAACAGGCGGACGAGCTTTCGCTGCGCAGCAGCATCCTCGGGTCCAGCAAGGAGTAGGCCTAAACCGCGATGGTGCGGTGGCATAATATAGGTTGAGAGATCGGCTACCACTGGGTGAGCTCCTCTCACCTATTGAGAGACGGACACTGTTGTTGAATGTATTTGGCTTCGGCGATTCTTGCCTCTACAGGACTCTGAAATTTGTTCAAGAATTCTATGGTAAAGTCATGAATAGTCAAACTGTTTTCGTGTTCATGTCTTGCGTGGTCTGACAGCGCGCTATTGTTGTTATTGGTAACTAAGCAACGTTTATTATTGTATCTCTGATAAAAAGGACGGGCAGTTTGACCAATGTAAAATTTATGGCAAAGAATACAAGTAAATTCATACACTGTGAACTTGTCACTGCAGCTTTGCTGATCTGGTAATTTGTCGCAGATATCACAATTCTGATGTTTATTGTCTCTATTTACAGGTTGATTAATACACTGCTTTAAGTACGTGCCATGTTTGTTAACTAATTTTATGGGAAGATCGTATTTTTTTACTAAAGCCGTCAACTTTCTGTTGCATGTATCATTGAGGAAATTACATTTCCAAATAACGAAATTTTTTAAGTCTGGCTTATTTTGTAATTTTCTTTTGTTATCATACTTTAGTTTTTTTGTAACCATTTTGATAAAGTTGATTGTTGAATTTTATAGTGGCTGCATTCATTTTTTACGAATACAGAAATGTCCAAAAAATTCAATTTGGTTTCGCTATTGGGAACATCTAAAGTAAACTGAATGCTCCCATTGATGGAATTAAAAACATTTCTGATCATCTTAAATATTTCCATGTCATGATCAAACGGACCCATGATTACATCGTCAATATAACGCTTGAAAATGAGTGGTTCAATTTTATGGTCCTGCTTCAATTTGTAAAGAACTTCCGTCTCAATATCGTTCATAAAAATAATCGCGAAAAGAGGAGCATAATGTGCATCCATGGGACAGCCCTGCGTTTGAATATAAAATTTACCATTGTACTCAATTTCGTAATTGTACATGTACGTTGCAGTTACGACCTACAAATGACAAGTTCACAATCTATGTTCAAATTGCGTGGACGTTCTGTTTCTCAGTTAATCATAAGTTCCTTTAATTCAGTTATTCACAGGCTTATTTGTTGTAATGGAAATTTATTAGGTAACTGATGATTATCTCATAGGAGAACGCCTACAAAAATTCGAACGATGACCTTGCCATATACATGTACATATATTCGTTTAATACATACGATCTCGCGTGAAAATGCCCATATCTAACATGGCAATATTCCTACACTGTCCTTTCCTGTTCAGAAATCATGTTTGAATATAATAAGAGAGAAAAGTATCCCTATGCGTTGATACGAGCACGGACTACGGATATGTGGATAAGACAATGAATCTGACTGAGATTAAATCAAAATGTCCTGATATAAATGTCCAATTTTAAGGTCTTTTGTTTTATTGTCCGTGTTCAAGCCAAAGCGAAAGGTTTTTATCATCGTTGTGTTGTCACTAAACCAATTTTAGATAGATGAAGATTGCGACTACACAATTCAAAAGTCTGTGTAATTCAGTAACTCAGTAGTATATAGTGTGACATCCGGCGCGACGCTTCGCTTTGCTTTGCTTCGCTTCGCTTGCGCCGGATGTCACACTTTTGCGGGTTTTTTCAAAAAATCAAAATTTCAAAAATTTCAAAAATTTAGGTAGACTTCAAATTTCACGTGGCCGAAGACCTAATTCACAAATTTAAGCGTTTTTAAAAATACCCAATTTTTCAAATTTTTCAAAATCTCAAAATTTGAGAATTACAATCGGGCGAAGCCCTAGAACCTTCGGTTCGATTTTCACCCTCGCTTAAATCATGACCGTTCCAGGACACCGAAAAATCATAAAAGTTAAGAATCTCAAAATTTGAGAATTACAATTTTCTTGCTTAAATCATGACCGTTCCAGGACACCGAAAATCATAAAAGTTAAGAATCTCAAATTTGTGATTATGACATTTTTCATTGCTTAAATCATGACCGTTCCAGGACACCGAAAAAATCATAAAAGTTAAGAATCTCAAAATTTGAGAATTACAATTTTCACCCCCCCGCCCAAATCATGACCGTTCCAGGACACTGAAAATTAGTATTTTTAAAAACGTCTTTTAAATCCATTTTTCAGGTTTTTAAAATATATCATGTGACTAAAAATATTTCTTTAAAAATGGAAGAAACAAAAGTGGAAGGAACCTCAAGAATATATCCTTCGTTATCATATGAACGTAGTTCTACTTTAATGGACATTGAAAAGATTAACATTGAAAAAATGAATAAAGAAAAACACAAAGATAGAGTACGCTATATGAAAGATAAGGAATCTCAATTATTATTAAGATTAGAGCATTATAAAAAATTAAGAAAGAGATGGACTAAAGTTAAGAATGTAACACAAGGAATTGGCGTATTCTTAACAATAAGTTTAGGTGCTTTAACAATTGTTATATCTTCAGGTGTTTTAGTAATTCCAGTAGTTGCTACAGCTTTAACAGGTACGGGTGTTTTTGCAACTTCACTTGTTACAATGTTAGATAAATCTTTAATAACTAAGAAACGAAAATCATTAAAAACTAAGCATTTACATATTAAAGAAGTTTATGACAAATTACACTACTACTTTCAAAGAGTATGTGATGATAATGTTATTACGTTAGATGAGATTGAAAAATTTGATCAAATAGCTAATGAAGTAAATCAAATATCATTTGAATCACAGACAGAAAAAGTTGATGATAAAAATAAAAAGGATGGCAAAATTTCTAGTGATGCTAAAATTTCTAATGAAGAAAATGACAAATTTTTTTTAGAAGAGCTAAAAACTTTAAGCGAAAATTTAAGCAAAACTTTATTGAACAAAACTTTATTAAACAAAACTTAAAAAGAGAAAACTTTAAACGAAAAGATGTCAAACAACAAAGCAATAAAAAAATAATTTGTTCAGTAAAATGTTTTTGTTGTATTCCAATGTTACCACAAAATTCAAATATTATATTTTAAAAATGGATAAAATTAGAGCTGATAATTTTAAAAGAATAAAACAATTAGAAGAGTTAATAAAACAAAGAAATATTATGAAAGAAAATCATCTTCAACATAGAATGATAAAAGCTGGTATTCAATCTGATATGTTTGAAAAAATGCAGCAAACCGAACAAGTAAAAACTGATTTTGAAAAAACTATGAAACCATTTAAAACTCTTGAAAAAGAACTTACAAATAATGATAAACAAATTGATATAACAGATCCAGAGCACAAAACTATATTAGATGACTATGGATTACTAGAATCAAACATTAATAAGAAATTACCAAAATCTATGCAATTTGAACATTCTATTTCATTTATAGATGGAAAAACAATACCTAGATTTCATCTCGGACAAAAAGAAATATTTCCACGACCTTTTCGAGGTTTAATTTTTTCACCAGATAAATCTCCTTTTAATTTAGATAGAAATTTTGTTAATCTTTTAAGAGGAGCAGATTTAAATAATTATGCTGTAGAAGATCTCATAAAATATAAAGCTATGTTAGACAGAGTTGGTGCAGTAAAATCTCTTAGACGTTATAAACAATTAGAAAATTTATTATCAACGGGAGTTAAAGTAGGGAAAGGTTTATCTGAAAAACAGAAAACTGAAACAACTGTATTTTTACCAGATAATCCACAAGAATTACTAAATAGATTAAATATTTTAATATCTGCAATAAAAGAAGGTCATAATTCTAGTTTCAATGAAATTCATGCTATATTGAAAAGACTGTTAGAAAAGAAGATTCTAAATGAAGAGGATTATAAAAGTGTAACCGGACATCTCTGATGTCCTCTAGGGCTTCGCCCGTAGCTGAAATATGTTGTTGTTTTTAATTTTTTATAAAAAAAATGTTTCATAAAAAAGTATTTATTTAAAATTTTAACTAAAAAATGTGTTCAGCAGATTTAGACAAAATTAATAATCATTTAGAAAATTTGACAGAGATTTTGGGTTCATCAAAATTTAGTACGACGTTAAAAATTATCACAACTACTTCATCACACACTTGTAATTTAGAACCCATTCTACATTTGGAACAAAATAAAAATTATCAAATTGCATTGACTAGTTTCTCTACATTTAACACTATTCAAAACGTTATCAAAGATGTGAATGATCAATTTAGATATTCTACTGATAAAGGCAAAACATGGAAAATACTAACTTTTCTTCCTGGTTCTTACGAAGTTGAAACAATATCAAATGAAATTAAGAGACATTTAGGTATATCATTTAAAGATAAGAAACAATTACATTTTGCAGTTGAACCGGCAGTTAATAAATTTTCTCTTACTTTAGACGAAAATCATCAAGTTGACTTTAATCATGATAGATCATTGTCAAAGCTATTAGGATTTAATAAACAAACCTATAGTCAAGGTTATCATTTAGGCGAGAAGATTCCAAAAATAACTGAAATAAATTCAATTGTTGTACATTGTGACATTATTGAAGGAGGATATATAAATGGTAAATTATCAAATTTAATATTCAGTTTTCCAGCTTTTACTGTACCCATTGGTTATAGATTAAATGTAATTCCACAAACATTAATATATTTTCCTATTACAAGAAAAACTATTAACAACATTGGCATTAGAATCACTGATGAAAAAGGACAAGAAATAAATTTTGGAGGTGAAGAGATTATGATAGATCTTTTGGTTCGGGAGGTATAAACTCCCACGCGAAGCTAGAGAAGTTTAATTTTCTTCTTCTTTAGAAACAAAAAATAAAAAAATAAAAATAAATTTTTTTATTAAAAAATGAGTGAACTACCTCCATTTAATAAAAAAAAACTTAAATTTAATCATCATCCAAATTTATCTAATAAAGTTTTGTCAGTTATTTGCGGAAGATCAGGATGTGGAAAAACATATCTATTATTTAAAATTTTAACGACTCCAAATTTTCTGGATTATAACAATCTTATAATTTATACAACAACGGCAGAACAACCCGTCTATCAATTTTTAAAATATGGATTTGAAAATAATCTTAAAAAAACAGCAATTGCTTCATTATTCAAAGAATATGAAAAATCTGAAGATGAAGAAGAAATAAGTTCGTGGTGTGAAGAAGCAGCAAAAAATAATCAGTTAGTAGAATCTAATAAAAATAACCATATAAAGATACAATTAATAGATGATAGTGGTAATATGCAAGATCCTAGTAAACTAGATAAAACAATGAAACATTGTGTAATTTTTGATGATTGTGTTAATGATAGAAATCAGTCAGTTCAGAGAAATTATTTCACAAGAGGTAGACATAATAACTGTAGTGTATTTTATTTAACACAAAGTATGTATTCATTAGACGGAAGTGTTATTAGAAAGAATGCAAATATATTTATACTATTTGAAATAAATGCAAGAAACTTAAGTGATTTGTTAAGAGATTTATGTGTAAGAAATAAAGATGAATTTAAACAATCGTGTAATAATGCTTGGTCAAAAGATTATGGCTTCATTACAATTAATATTGATAAAAAAATTCATGATAGAGTTATAGAAAATATTTTCGCGTAGTGATCGAATGATTTTTTCTTATAAATTTTTTGTTAATAAAAATAAAAAAAAAAATGGTGGATGTTTACAAGGTAGAACATGTACCAGTTTTAAAAGATTATCGTCATCCTACAAATCCTGTAAATTCGAAGAAAGAAGTTAGATTTTATTATCATCATAAATACGTTGCGCTCGTTACAGATTATAAAACAAAACATGGTATTAAACCGTGTGTTAAAACAAAAGACTTTCCACTTTGTTTAAGAAGTTTCCGAGTATTTTTGGCGTATAATAATTTATGGTGGTTGGTTAAGAAAGAACATTTAACAACACATGAATTAGAAACATTACATCAATTACATATTCCTGTGTATATGTAAAAACGGAACCAAGGTTCTATGTAAAAATTCATTTTTTCTTTTAAAAAATATGAATCGTGAAATGTCTCTCGGACAAACGTCTAGGATTGATGAATTAAACAAGAAACAAACTGCTGAATTTGATGCGCAAATTAAACATAGTAAACGTAGTAAACGTATTAAAAAACAGAAACGTACTAGGCGTAGTATTAGACGTAATACTAAAAAACAGAAACGTGGAACAAAAGAAATATTAGAAACTCCTATTAGTGATATCTTTTTTGATGATAGAATTAAGGATGAACTTGGTGATGATTTATGTAATTTATTTAATCCAAATGAAATTAAATATGAAAATGTATCTTTTATTAATGTAGTAAATGATATGCGGAAACTTTTAGCAAATGGTAAAATTATTAATTTACTTGGAAAAGTTGTTAAAGATCAGGAAAATATAATTCAAAATTTTTACGTAACCTTCTATAATAAAAAATCATTTGAAACATGGTTTTCGAATCTGGATGAGAAATCCGATGCTAACGAATGGATTTTTACAGGTAATATTAAATATGAAGATTTTGGAATGAAGTTAGTACAAAGATCGCATAGAGGGGCAGGGATTAATATGAAATATAGAATCAAAGAATATTTCGGTGAATATTGTTATATTCCTTCTGAAGATTTTTGTTTTATTAAATGTTATAATGTTTTACGAGGTTTTAATGAAGAACAAGGAGAAATGATGAAAGAAATGTTTAATAATTTTTTATATAAAGAGAAAGCCACATCTAGAACAGGAGTAATGTCAAACTGCAAATTTTCTCAATTCAATAAATATTTTGGAGAATGTGTTCAATATTATAGTCCTGCCAATCGTCATTTAAATCCTAGAGGAATTGAAACGTTTCATAATTATGTTTATTACAATTATTTTCACGCAGGTTCAACAATTGGTCACTATTGTTTAATTGATAAATTTCATAAATTAAAAGCTATTAGAGAAATTGAAAATAATTTCAAACCCATATATAAAACAGTTACTGATGAAAATCTAACAACGCGTCCATATAAAATCATAACAAAGAAAAAAATTGACTATGGTTCAACATATATTTGGGATCTCGAAACTTTTCCCGATCCTAACTGTTCAACAGCTCATCCTATTCCTTACGCTGTAGGAGCTATTAATTTTAATAAATTTATATGTTGTTTACCGAAACAAAGATTGAAAGAATTAGAAACACGTTTGTTAAGTGATATGATTAAAATTAAACGATCAAAAGATGAAGATGAAATTAAAAAACTTAAAAAACAGATTAATGAGTATAATAATTTAACTGAATTAGAATTTAATAAACTTCAAAATTGTGTGAAAATATTTACGAGAACTGAGGATGATGAATGTTCGATCGGGGGAAACCCAGAGGACGTATGTCCGATCCATCAATTTTTTAAAACTCTTGGAAAATTTAATTATTCGAGAGTAACTTTAATAGCTCACAATTCATCAGGTTTTGATTCCTATTTTCCGATAAAAGCTAATTTTAAATTATCTAAACCGCCTCTTAAAACTTCAAGAGGAATATTGACTGCTTCATTACAAAATCCTTATACAACTGAATGTGTTAGTAGATATATTCAAAAATATCTTAGATTTAAAAACAATATGAAAAAAGATTCACTTTCAGGTAAATTAGCACTTCAAACTATTATAATGAAATGTAGTTATCAACATGTAAAAACAAGTCTTTCTAAGTGGTGTGAGAATTTTAAAATTCCTACGAATGTGTGTAAATTAAATTATGAAATTGGAGACATAACACATGAAAATTATAAAGTAAAAGAAAATGAATGGAGACCATATTTAGTTAACGATATTCTTTCTTTAGCTTTTTGTATCTACAAATATAATAATGTTATGCGAGATTTAGTTGGTGAAGATATAACTACTAATTTAACATCCTCTGCTTTAACATTTAACGGTTGGATGAAAAGCGTACAAAATGACAATATAAATATTCATTCTCATATAGATTTATGGGCTAGAAATTATATTAGAAAATCTGTTAAAGGTGGAAGAGTTTCAGCAAATATAAGAAAATACATATCACCATTTTGTAGCATCTTGTTACCAATATTAAAACAGTATTTACCTGGTCGCTGCGCTGGTGGGGCTTTGTCCCTTGGTCGCTACGCGGGAGGGGCTTTGTCCCCTGGTCGCTACGCTGGGTAGACTTTGTCCCTTGGAAGTAATTTAATAGATTTAATGAAACAGTATCGAGATTTAGGATATAAAACTGAAATTTGTAAGAAAATTTCAAATCAACTACTTGAACAAAAAAATGAATTTCTAATGGCTTTTGATACAACATCTTTATATCCATCAGCTATGTATGATGAAAATTCAGAATACCCTAAAGCTGAATCAGCTAGAAAATTTCGTCAAGAAGAAGAGCGGGAAATAGTATATAAATTTAATAATCAAACATTTAGACCTAAAACTTGAATATTCTCTGTTGTGTTTCAATATCCGAATGATATGTTTTTCCAACCAGTTCCTATAAAAGATAAAGTTAAAAATCAAAATAATAATTCTCATGTAAAAGTAATCAGGTTTAGAAATGGTATATGTTATGATGTATTAACTTCTGTAGACATACAAGAAATTGTTAGATGTGGGGGAAAAATCTTACATATTACTGATGGTATAATTTATGAAAAAAATTATCAAGTTTCTCCATTTCGAAATTATATTGAAAAACTTTTTAATTTGAGAAAAAGATATAAAACAGAAGGAAATACTGTAGGTGATGAGTTAATTAAATTATTGATGAATTCGCTATATGGCAAAACTGTGCAAAAAGATATAACCACTAAATATCATTTATGGAATGAGAATACATTGAGAAAAAATTTCACTCAAGAAGTAAAAGATTATGAAAAATTAAATGATGAACAATATTTAGCGAAAGTAGAAATGGAAGATGATGAATTTCTCAAAACTAATATTGTAAAAGATGGGAAGACGTCATTCATGCCATCACACTTAGGTTCTTTCATTCTTTCTCACTCTAGAAGAATCATGAATAACTTTATTTTAGAAATTAATGGTTTCAAAGAAAAATACATTTATTATACAGATACTGATTCAATATATATTTCCAATGAGCTCTTTAATAAATTAGACGCGGCTGGATATGTTGGAGGAGAATTGTGTCAAGGGAAAAATGATTATGGAAATGGTGAAATTATTTTTGCAATGTTTATTGCACCTAAAGTAAAATACTGTATTACTGTAGATGAGCAAGGGAGACTTAGTGAAAAGAAAACATTCAAAGGTTATTCACAAAACAAAGTAAAAGTAGAAGATTTTCTAAAATTATATTCGGGGAAAACATTATCGACTACAGTTAATAAACCATGGAAAAGATCTTTAGAAACTGGAATTAGTATTCCTGATAAAAATAATAATACTGAAGAAAAAAAGTTTTCTGGTCAAATAAATATTCTTAAACGTCAAGCACCTGATGAAAATGAAATTATGTTACCTTATAACGGAGAAGATATTCAAGCTGAAATATTTCAAACAATCATCTGTGAGAGTAATTTAAGTGATGATGATGACACGTGGGAATAATAATTTTTTTATTACATCTAAAAAATTTATAACATCTAAAAATTTTATAACATCTAAAAAATTTATAACATCTAAAAAATTTATAACATCTAAAAAATTTATTACATCTAAAAAATTTATTACATCTAAAAACTTATTGCATCTAAAAATTTATTACATCTAAAAACTTATTACATCTAAAAATTTTATTACATATGAAAATATATTTATCGAATATTTTGGTATTTTCTATTAAGTTTTATCATATTAAGTTTCATCATATAATGTTTTATCAAAAGATAATTTAAATTTTTTTTCACTAACTATTGATTCTTCATCATCATCATCAATTGATTCTTCATCATCATCATCAATTGATTCTTCATCATCATCATAAATTGTTTCTTCATCATCATAAATTACACTTTTTGGTATAGGATGCCCTTCCATGATAGGATACCATTCTCTTATTGGAATATCTAATTCTAAATTACATTTTTTATCTGATAATAATATAATAGAGAAAAATATTGGTCTTTGATCTCTTTTGGAAAATTTAATAACACCACCATAATCTGAATCACTTTTAGTTTTTATTAAAGATGATAAAATTTTAAATTGATTAGATGTAAATCCTAATTTAAATTTTGTAGACCCGACACATAGTTGTCTAACAGTATCTTCAACTATGCCATCATTATTATTTTCAATTGTAAGAAAATGAAATTTAGATAAATTTTTATAATTACTAATATTTTTATAATCTTTTTTACCATTTACACCTTTTTCAGATGTTACAGAATCATCATTATTATCATAAGATTCTTTAAGATCGGGCAAAGCCCTAGAACCTTCGGTTCGTTTATTATGATTATGATTATGGACATTGTTAATAGTATAAGGTGTAGTCCACATATAAATTTTCTCTTGTTGAGCTAAGCCATTTATGTAAGATTTTAACAAATTAATATTTAAGTTTGAATATAATCCTATATAAGTATCATCATCATATCTTTGGGGCATTTCTAATGTTTCTTGTTTATAAATTGTGTCTCTATAATAAACTTGACAAAATAATTCTTCATTATGTTTTTTACTCTCTATGTGAATGTTATATTGATTTTGATCGTCAACAAATAATCTAATTTTTTCTTTCGAAAAAGATTTTAATTTTTTAACTAATTCTTTAATATTGATATAATTAATAATTTTAGTTTCTATCCAATCAGTATTACTAATTGGTAACACTGCTCTAATAAATCCATAAACATTATTATGACCTATTATAACCATATTTTCTTTATTTAATTCCACATAAGCTACATCATTATATTTACTAACAATATCCATAAATTTAATAAATGGATCCCCCGGAAATAAACAATAATTAGTTTCTATAGAAGGTAAACCTTTAGTCTGTTCTCTAAATATTTCGGCTTGTAATTGAAATAAAATATTGACATCTATACATGGATTATTATTATTATCAAAACATTTATTTTCAAATCCCGCTGATCTCGTCGAATAAGAAGAACAGGATGATGCGGGCGAATATAATTTTTTTAAATTTGGATTTTCCATTTTTTTATTTTTATTAGAAAAAATTTTATTTTTTATTTTTTTTTATTAGAAAAAATTTTATTTTTATTAGAAAAAATTTTATTTTTTTATTTTTATTAGAAAAAATTTTATTTTTTTATTTTTATTAGAAAAAATTTTATTTTTTTATTGTTAAAAAATGATGTTACCAAATGTTGGTGGAGGTGCATATATCCCGAATAATCGTGAATTAGAAATAGAGATAGAAAATTATATTATGAAAACTGGAGACGTTTTATCTGGTCCATTGCATCTTTCTATTCTTCCGCAACAAAATACAGAGTTGACAAATAAACAATATGTTGATACACAAATCAATGATTTAAAGGAAAAACATATAAACGATGTTTTGGTTCCACTGATGAATGAATTAAAGTTGCTTAAACTTAATGACAAATCATTAAACGAAAAATTATTAAAACTTGATAAAAAGGATAGAGAGCTAGAAGCAGATATAGCAAAACTTTTTAAAAAGATTTCTGAACAATCAAAAATTTTAATATTACTTTCTATAAAGTTAAAATCTGCAGTCATTAAAAATAAACATCAGATAAAAATGTTAAAAGAACAATTAGAAGATGAAATAGAAAAACTACCTGAAAGAATTAAAAAAAATTTAAAGCAGTTACAAACTACATTCCAAAAAAGTGTTGATGAATTAAGTTCTAAAATTACTCAACAAATGAAAAAGATGAATAGAATAATAAATGAAGTAAACTCACTTAATGAAAAAGTTGATAAAATGAAAACTCTTAAAATCAATTTAGAAAATGAATTAAAGAAAAATTTACAAGAAAACTCTAAAGAAAATAAAGAACAGTTAGATTCTGTTAAAAGACAATTAGATGTTCTTAAAATTAAGTTAAATGCACTTAAAACGGCGTTGAAGATGAATCAGGAGAAAATGCAAGTTAATAGAAAAGAAATTAAAGTACATCACACGCTACTTGACGCAATAGATAAAGTGCAACAGTCAATTAATAAAGTTATCTCGAAGTTGTTGTCCATTCACAAACGTAAATCTTAATCGGAGCGAAGCTCCTCGAGGCTTTAGCCGAACGTAGATATTTTTCCCAAAAGTCAAATTTAATCCTAAAAAATGCCTATAATTTATAAACACAATCTTAAACATTTTGCATCAAATAATAAAATTGCTCATGAACCATCTCAGAAACCTGTGTACCATTATGATAGTGTAGAAACTGTCGGAACACAAAAGTTCCTAGGCACCGCAGGTGCCGTCCAAAAAGAAGGGGCTGGCATCTTTTCTGGTATTGGAAGTATCGTCAACTTAATTAAAAATAATAAAGATTTGATTACATCTGCTGCAAAAGGAGCAGCTGCTATAGGTAGTACAGCTAGTACAATATCAAATGCTGTTAAGTCTCAAAACGAATTAAAACAACTAGAAGCTATTCGTAAACTTAGGAATGATTCTGAAGAACTAAAAAATTTAAAAAAACTTTCAGAGGAAACAAAAAACAAAATTGCTAACATAGCTGTGGGGGGTGAAACCTTGAGGAGCGGAGCTCCGTCTAATAGTAAACATAATGAAAATAAAAATAATAAAAAAACAGGCGTAGCCGTAGAACCTACGGTTCGTTCAATTGAAGAAATAAGAGGTAATGGTATTAATAGCAACCTTCGGTCTAACCAGCAAAGCTGTAGCGGAGCTGGTCTAGCAAAATTCTAAAATATAGTTTTTAGTAAAATTTTTTTTAGTAAAATTTTTTTAGTAAAATTTTTTAGCAAAATTATTTTAGCAAAAATTTTTTAGCAAAATTATTTTAGTAAAATTATTTTAGCAGAATTTTTTCTGTGTGTGAGAAAAACAAAAAGTCAAATTATTTTTTATAAAAATGTCTTCGCTTATCGAAAATAAATTTAGATTAGACGATCCTCCGTTCGTCAGTTACAATCAAAAAAAGAATGACTATATAAGAATTGCTATGAATCCCGGATCTTCCAGTAGAGTAAATACTGGAGGTGATTTAATTTTTGAAGTTGATAATCAGCAGAGTTATTTATATCTACCTGATTCATTTTTACACTGTGAATATTCTTTGTATAGTGATGCCAATTTTACAACACCATTACCAGAAACCGATAATATTGCACTAGAGAATAATTTCTTTCCAAGATTATTTACACAAATGCGTTTAGATGTTGCAGCTCAAAATATAGAAACAATAAGTGATTCTCCAGGTGTAATTGATACAATGCTTAGATTTGTAACAATTGGTGAAAATAATAAAAAGCATGAAATCGAAGGTTGGTTTCCTGATACTAATGATGGTATAATTGTTGATGATTTAACTCACGCTGGAACAGATGCAGCAGGAATTGCGAAAGATGTAGAAAATATTGCAAAACATTTAAATAAAATAAATAATGATGGATATAAAGAAAGACGTGAATTTAACAAAAAAAGTAAACAGACAGTAAATTGGTCATTGTCTCCATTATTCGGATATTTAGATTATGACAAAATATCATATCAATTAAAATTTAAATTAATAATTCATCGTACAGCAAATAATGAATTAATCTTTTTTGGTAAGCCTGGAAAAAAAGCATATTTAAAAATTGATAGACTTGAATGGTGGATTAAGCATATTACTCCTAGTTTAGAGATTGAAACAGCTATTGCAAAAAGATTAAATACTAACAAACCAATTCCAGTAAATTTTCTAAAGCGTACTGCTAGTTCAGTAACTTTTTCCGAACAAAGATTTAACTGGCATTTTACTAGAACTGCGAATACTCCAAGATATTTATTACTAACTTTTCAAAGAAATAATTCTCCAAGTTTTGATAAGAACAATAATCTCTTCCATATTAATACAATTCGAAGTTTACAAGTTTCATTAAATCAAACTCGATATCCAATTGATCCATTAAGATTCGATGATACCAATAATCAATTTATGGAAGGATATGATTCTTATCGAAATCTTTGTATAGAATTTGGAGTTGAACCACAATTAACTCCTGGAGATTGGAGACATTTATATCCTGTTTTCTGTTTCGATTTAAGTGCACAATCTGAAGATATTATTAAAAATGGTTGTGATGTAACAATTAATATTGAAAAAAAAGATTCCACAACTTCATTGATGGCTTATGGTTTATTGCTAGAAGATGTAAAATATTCTATTGAAGTTCTTAATGGGAAGATGGTAAGGATAAGTTAATTAGAATTTTTTCATAACTGGAATAGATTAAAAAATTCTTAACTTAAAAATTTTTCGTAACTAGAATAGATTAAAAATTCTTAACTTAAAATTCTTAACTTAAAATTTTTTAGTAACTTAAAATTTTTTTATTAAAAATGTCGCAAGCGAAAAGTAATATTAATAATAAAACTGTTGAATTAAAATTACGTAATATTGTTGACAAAAATACCCCTAAAACTATTACGATTAATAAAAAAAAGTATTACATAAGTAAACCAATGATAGAGAATATTCAATTACAAGAAGAAAAGAATGGCGGGATTCTCCCATTAATTCCACTAATAATAGGTGGCATAGCAGCTGCAGGAAGTGTTGCAGGTGGGACAGCTGGTATTGTCCAAGCAGTAAATAAAAATAAATCAGAGAAGGCAGCATTAGAAGAACAAAAACGTCATAACAGAGAGTTAGAGAAAGTTGCTAGGGGTGAAGGAGTAGTAGATAATTTTATTAGTAAATTAAAATTAGTTGATGAAGGAAAACGAGTTCTTAAAAATATTCTCCACAATGTTGATGATTTAATTGAAATTAAAGAAACTAAAGATGGTTCTGGAATATATCTAAGTCCTAGTATGATTCGGTAAAACAATTATTTTATTTTATCTTTTAATTTTTTTTTTATCTTTTAAAATGAATTCTACAAATTCCGAAAATTTAATTAAATTAAAAATTTCTAATTTAGATTTATTGAATTATCTATTAAACAAAAATAAAAACTCAAATTGTCAGCATATTGGAGGTGACAAGAACAAAGTTCCACACCACTTCGGTGGTGACATACAAAAAACATTAAAAAACTTTCCTGGATTTATTTGGAGTAAATATTCGAAAGAAAAACATCTTCCTGGTCATTCATATACCGGTCCAGGAACTCGATTAGATATAAGACTAGATGAGAATAATAATCCGAAACCAGGTGAAGAACCGATAAATAGAGTAGATGCCGCAGCTTACAGGCATGATTTAGCTTATCGAAATCATGATCTAAGTTCTCGACATGCAGCTGATAAGAAGATGATTCAAGAATTAGATAGTATTCAAAATCCTACATTTAGAGAAAAGATTGAAAGAATGTTTGTTAAGAAAGCTTTACAAGCTAAAATATTATTCGGCCAGGGTTTAAATGAAACGACAGCTAAGCTGTCTGAGAGCAACGCTCGAACTAATAACTCTGAGAGCAACGCTCGAACCTACGCGTCTGAAATCCATAAAGAATATAGAAGGCCTAAATATTTATTGAAAGTAAAAGTATTTAATAAAGATGATATTTGGAGTGCTGATCATATCCATATGCCGAATGAAAGGGACTACAAATACGCATTGACCGTTATAGATTTATATGCACGATACGCTTGGGTAAAGCCTTTAAAAAATAAAAGTGGTCTATCAGTTAAATATGCGTTCGAAGAAATCTTTAAAGAAAGTAAGAGAAAGCCAAGGAAATTGTTTGTTGATAAAGGGTCGGAATTTTATAACAGAAACGTTCAGCCACTATTTGAAATTGTTTATTCAACTGAAAATGCAGGGAAGGCCGTAGTGATAGAAAGATTCAATCGGACGTTAAAAAATAAATTATTCAAGAAATTTACTGAGCAAAGAAATCAGAAATGGTTGAAGATATTACCAGGAATTGTGGAAGAGTACAATAATAAAGTTCATTCTGGTATTGAAGAAACTCCAAAGAATGCTTCTGACGACCCTGATTTAATACGAAAGAAAATATTCGAGAATAATTATTCGAATGAGAGTAATCCGAACTTGCAGAAACTTAAGCCGAAATTTAAAATTGGAGATAGAGTTAGAATATTTAAATATAAGAACAAATTTGAAAAGGGCTTCGTCGGATACTGGACGAAAGAGATATTTGAAATTTGTAAAATAAATCAAAGTTATCCGATTACTTATGAAATTAAAGATTTAGATGATGAAGATATCAGAGGACGTTTTTATCAAAATGAATTACAGAAAACAGAGCTTTAACCTTTAGGTGGCGCTTTAGCTAGCTTCGCTTGAGTTATAGATTGTTTAACTCTAACATAATATCTAGAAATGATACTCCTTTTTGTAATTTAAATAAAACATAAAGACATAATTGACCGCAATATGTAGTTCCTGGTTTTTGAATTTGAAACGTATTGTATGTTCCCGTTCCAAGTAATTCTTTTACTTCATTTGTAGGGGGCAAACCGTATGAATCAAAATAATAGTTCTGCTGATAATTTTTAACGCCTGCTGACCAATGTACACCTTTTTCATTTGACGTATGAAGATTTGTTATGAAATTTACAGTTATTGATGGAACTTTGTTCCGGGAACTGAAGGTTCCTGTTGGCCTATTTTTTAGGAATTGTAATTCGTTTCTCATTAGAACATGAAAATTCTTTATTCCCAATTGATTTGCGATTTTCTTTAGGTCGAAATTCGTTGTCGTTTGTGTTCCATATAATTTCAAAAACTCATTTATGTTGCTCATTTTATAATAAAAAAATTTCTTAAGGGACCCCTAGAAGACAGGGGGGGTATTGATTTAAAACTGTTCTCTAATGATGTCTTTCCTTACTACTTAGTCAGAGGGGGGTATTGATTTAAAACATTTTTATAATGATGACTTTCCTTACTACTTGGGGGGGGTATTGATTTAAAACTGGTCTCTAATGATGTCTTTCTTTACTACTTATTCAATTTTTAAATGATTTAATTTAATCTAAATTTAAACGTTACATTGTTGCATTGTAGCAGTAGAGTTGGTGTTTCGCACATCTTTTATCAATAGTAATTCATTACTCATCAATATGGGAAAATTCTTTATTCCCAATTGCTTAGCAATCTCATTTAAATCGAAATTTAATGTGGTTTTGTTTGCTGTATATTTTTAGAATGTCTCTAATGTTTCTCATTTTAAATGGAATAAAATCTATTTCAGACATTTCTCAAAAGAATTAGCGTGTAGCAGCTGCTAAAATTGTTTCAGCTGATAGGGGTGAAGGAAATCACAGACAATAGCGCATAATGCGAGTTGTGAAATCTCATTCACACTATGAGAACAAAAGAACAAATACAATCTAAACACAATAGACATATGAGAGAGAAGAGAAATGAATGAGCATTTCTCTTCATTTTGGTTTCAATAGCAATCATTCATGCGACATTGCTTGAATGGAAAAATACACCAACTGTCGCGCCGATGTCAGAAAGTTTGTCGATATGGCTGTCGACATGGTTCGATAGTTGGTGTATTTTTCCATTTGCGTTCAAGGTCATTCTATTAAAAGCATATGGGAATTATTCTCATTGAAGACAAGCAATTGTTTTAAAGAATGCATGTCATTGTGAATACAATATTCCTGTAACAGACAGGATCGAGAGAGAGAGAGAGAAAGAAAGAAAGAAGTCACGCTGCTCCGTAAAAGTTTAATTGAGATAACGAAGGATATATTCTTGCGGTTTCTTCCATTTCTGAAGTTCCTTCCACTTTTGTTTCATCCACTTTTGTTTCTTCCATTTTTAGAGAAATATTATTAGTCACATGTTATATTTTAAAAACCTGAAAGATGGATAAAATTCATGAATTTGAAATTCTCAACTTTTATGATTTTTGGTGTCCTGGAACGGTCATGATTTAAGCGAGAAAATTGTAATTCTCAAATTTGAGATTCTTAACTTTTATGATTTTTTTCGGTGTCCTGGAACGGTCATGATTTAAGCGAGGGTGAAAATCGAACCGAAGGTTCTAGGGCTTCGCCGGATTGTAATTCTCAAATTTTGAGATTTTGAAAAATTTGAAAATTGGGTATTTTTAAAAACGCTTAAATTTTCGCCCTTCGGCCTTCGGCCACGTGAAATTTGAAGTCTACCTAAATTTTTGAAATTTTGTTTTTTTGAAAAAACCCCGCAAAAGTGTGACATCCGGCGCAAGCGAAGCGAAGCAAAGCGAAGCGAAGCGTCGCGCCGGATGTCACACTATATACTACTTAACTCATCCGAAACGTTTAGCCTTGGTTCACAGTCCAAGAGACGATAGTGCAGGCCCCACTGCGGTATTTTCACTTTCACATAGAAGTTTTATAACCTATTTCGAACACGAATACTTACTATCGCTTCAATGGTTGATTATTGCTTGACATCATTGATTATTGATCGCTCATTCTTGAGAATAAAAAGATGACATAAATTAGAAGAAAAATTATTATTAATAGACTTATTTATAAAAAGGATTAACTTTTCTTATTGTATATTATTATTTATATCTATAAACTTTATTAAACTTCATCTTTATTTACTGAGTTAGAAGCTAAAAAGTGTTAAACTCACTCAATAAGGATACTAAGTTTGCGACCGATATCCCTGAAAATAACTACTTGAACTATTAAAGATTTCACTATGGGTTAAGCAAAATTAATTTTTGCCATTATCAAAATGAAATCGTGTCAAGTTGTACCCGTCCTTTACTAAAGATAGTTGGGTCTCCAGTTATGTGAAGAGAAACTTCACTCTCAACACCTTTGACAGCATCGATAAAAGAAGTACAGCTCTAACTCTCTTGGCATCGAAGCTGGAAACAAAACCAAATCTCGTCTCAAGTGTGATGGTCGCTCTGATAGAGATTTCGTTATTAACAAACGCTCGCGTAAGTCAAAAACTATTTTAATGAAAATAAAGTTGTTCTAAATATTGATTTTATTAGTGATAGTTTTTCTCGCAAAATTAATTATCGTATTCGTAAATATAAACTTGACGTTAAATTCGCAAATTAAAGTAAGATAAAATTATGTTACTTATTTCGAAACAAGAATAATAATAATACACGCTGACTAATTGTTTTCTTTGCAGTAACTTCTTAATCATAATAATCGCAATATTAGTTGTTGTTTATCCGCTTATTCGTCATTTTAGTTCTAATAGTTACATAGATGATCTTCACGCCCTTTTCGTTTGAGATTTGATGAACATCGCAAAGTAGCCACCCCAGTGGGTGGTTCAATGTGCCCCATGCGTGGGGCACATTGAACCACTTTGGTAGAAATTTTAAAATTAAAATTGTGAGGAGATTAAATGTCACAAAAACGTCCAACAACTCAGAGATTACTAAGGATACCCTCAACATTTCATCCGAGTTTGATTTTGGTTCATTTGATTTAGTATATTCAAACTGTTGAGAAAAGATCAAAAACATGTTCAATGTGCCCCACCCGCCCCTATCAAGAATGGAGATGCGGCAAGTCCCCTGACTAATCACTGTTTGAAATGTACCGCGAAATGTATTGAAGATTGACGTCAGTATATTGCTAACTTTGGATTGCCCTGTCAAAGCCAGTATCAACTAATCACAACTATAATTCGAAAATTGATTTGTACATGTACTTCGTTATGACTGCATGGCATGGTGTTATTAAATATAAATACACATGTCAACAGATTCTCATCGAAGTTCGCAACCACAAATTGAATGCTGTAACAAATACGCGAGTGACTCACAACCAAAAGCAGTTTAACTTGAATTAATAATGGCAGCTATTCGATGTAAGCAATCAAGCAGATTTTTAATGTCATAATCACACATTTTCACTAAACGTTGACGTATCTCGATGAACAATGCGATGAACGCTCATTTGACTGTTCATCTCATGCGGGCTTCATCTCTTCATCAACACGATTTCATGTTTAAAAATTGTGATTTATTAAGTGGGTTTTACTTCTCTAGAGGCACATTAGGTAATGAGTAGACGTGTTATATACTGTCATCAATTCATCATGAAAAATGCTAATTATCATGTCATTGTAATAACATCAGGATAAGCTTAACGATGTAAAATGTGGAACGCCTTTATTTCTGACCAAATATTGCTAGTGAAAGACCTATGCGTACAATAATAGAATTACTAAATCCTGTACAAATTATAACTAACAACCGATGGAGAGAAAGAAATAGTTATAGATCAGCTTACCTATTAACAACCTGATTGTTCGAGTCACAGCAATGACTTACATTTTGCATAAATTAGTCAATTCCGTTTCTTAGATTGTGTCATTCGCTTCCAAGAGATAATAAAATCGATTGCCATGTATCCCGATTCCATCGATGTAGAAGTCAAACGACAAATCATGAAACATACGAATGAAACTTTGAAAATGTGGAGACAATTTATTGCTAAATGATTCTGAAGAAAAATGAGAAAACACTGCGTACTCGGAAGTCGTAATATATGTGTAATTTGTTGGGAGATTTATTGAAGGAAGCCAATAAGAGATCCTCGAAATCGGTGATATCATCCTTGGGAATTCGAATTATCAAGTTTCCATTCTTGTGTTCTCTCCTTCCATGCGAGCCGCTGTCGTTGATTCTTCTTTTGTTAAGTGAAGGATGAAGTGTATTTGATGAAGATGCCGAGGTATAGTATGATGGAAAGTTGTTGAAAACACTGGGAACTGCCGAAGATTTGAGTTGCAATAGTTTCAATTCTTTTCTTGGACGCTTAGATGATCTTGAATCGTTGACCTGTCTTGATCAAATCATTTTCGAGAAAATACAGAACAAATTCGCGAAGACAAGGTTGGAACGAAAACGCTTCTTTGGCCAAAATTATCGACATCCTCTCGTTCAATTGCTCTTATCCAATTTCTCGCGAAGAGTTTGGTCATGAGAAAATGCAAAAAACGATATATGCACATTCGTTGAGTTATATGATGTGCTTTATGTGCACTTGCTGTTTATTATCGTAGACGGGCTGCACTCCGTGTGCCGGCACACGCATAAATGACATGCTTTGAGACAAGCTAACCAACTTGATGCTATAGCAACGTATCGATCAATCAGATGACGCTAGCCTCACATATTTGCATGCAGATTCGCAGATCACTGTGAGGAGGGAATCGAAGGACAAAGGCAGTATTATGACTGCGTGTGCACACACTGTTGTGCTGTCCTGTATGAAACTTCCCGTCAACAGCAGCGCATTGAAATGCGCTTTGCGCTATCGAACAATGAAATCTATCAGTCTTCACTCTATAGTATAGACTGTGGGATATTCGTGAAAATTTAGGAGTTGCATATCCCGGTACTCTAGACATCCGACAATGGTTAGAAATAGAAGGTTGGAAGAAGCTCTATTCCTCTTTCAAAAGGAATTACGCTAATTCACGGTCTTTCGGAGAAAGCGAAAATAGACAGATAAACGGCTACTGAAAACAACGCAACAATGTGTTCTGAGCAGGGTTTTCAACTTTCGAAAGAATTTTTTCCTTTAATTTGCTTTCTCGTTGCGTTAGAGTACTAGCAACATTTTCTGCGCTGCAGCGAAGAATGTGCAACAGATTAATGCATCGATTAAAATCAGGCTGTGTTAATGTAGGATTGTATACACATCTAATACATTAACATGCGTTTTTCTTTTTGTCAGGATGTTCTGTGAATTTCCATGTAATTCTATCTACATTTTGAATCACTCAAAAAGAAAATACAAGGAACGGAGACAGAACTGTTGACCCATATCTGCCGCTATATGTAGACATGTATTGATATCTTAACTTACCACATGCTGTCGGAAATGTGGTCCTAATATCTGGTATGAGGAATTCTGTATTCCTTTTTGCAAGAGGTTGCCTTTTTGTCTTTCATCTGTGCCACTTGCAAAGAAGCAGAATGTGCTGACTATGCTCCTCGAGTGCAGCAGGAGTCCTTCTGTTGTAAATCACAGCAGTGTTTAAGTTATATAGATCATACGAATTGGAGTGGACGAGATTTGATAATATTGGTCCGGCTATAGCTACTGTCAGCATATAGGGAGAACATGCCGATACTTCCCGATTTTCTAATCATCATGTCGGCGCAGCCGTCACCTAGCCGATGGGTACCGACAACTCCTGTGTCGGCATTCACTCGGTGCGCCGATACGGTTGACAGCCGACACTGCCGGACTAATTGACGAGGTATCGCCGACGATTTTTTTTCACCGGGAACATCATGAATGCAATCATGTCGTTATATTCTTAAACGATAAATAACAACATGTCTAGGCCTATATATATGTAGAAACTTTCAACAACGATGACAATTAAAACTTCAAAACATCACTAAAGCCAATTTGATAACGTTATTAGACATTTGAAAACCTATTATTTCATAACGCTATTTTAATTATCATTAGCGTTATTATTTGATAACGTTATTTGTAAATTCTAAAATCCGTTAGGATAATTTGGCGTTAGGTATATTAATCTAACATCATTCCGTCATGTACTAACGTTATTCTTCTAGCATCTAACGGATAGTACCGTTGTGCAGCCGTTATTATACCGGTACTTTTGTGAGTGTGTACATAGTGATAACATGTGAAGCTACTAGTTGCATGTGTTGAACGGATGAAATGCAAAGACGAGGAAGACGGCAACAGCAGCAGTCGTGAGAGTTGTAAGATGAACGAAGTCTGAAATCATTGTCTGAAAAGTCTATGAGTTCGTTATGATGGTTACATGCTGCATTTTGTGATGAGGAATACATGAATATTTACAAATGAAGACATAATAATCCGATGTTATCTACAGGATTTAGGCTGAAACTCAAGGAAATCACTGGCTGTCTTAAAACTGCAATTAATCAGCTGTATAACTCGGAAGGCATCTTTGATTTTTAAAGGACGTGTTGCCTGCCATGTTGAAAGGTAAATTACCGCCGGTGTGTGCCTGCGCTTCACTGTCACTTAGCAGGAGGAAGTGCATTTACTTCACATTCTCAACAGATTGCTTTTTGATTTAAGAATCCAGGAAAAACATGTAAATTTGAATCTTCCACTCATTTTTTGACGCCGTTTATATTTTTATTTTTTAATATTACAGTTGAGACTCGCTATGGCGAAGCTTCCGGGATCCATGAAAAAGGTAGTGAAGAAAAGATTATAAAACATTTTATTGACCTCAAATATCCTGCTGATTTTGAATAGTGTCGTCTAAAGTACACCGATTATATTATTTTATGACCATTTGTCTTGTTGACTTTTGATATTTAATAATAACTTGCACTATTTTCCATTTTAAGTACTAATAATGCATAAATGCCCTTCAAGCATGAAATGATGGAATGAATGAAAAACAAGCAGTAGTGTAATATGCATTATATTTGTACATGGCACGATTTTCCAATACAGAGCGATTTCTGCTCGTGACTTCTCGTTGTATTTGTGCAGACGCCACTTTATCCGATAATACTTTAAATCCAGTATTCAGAATCTTTATACATTTGTGCAAGTATTCGATCTGACCTCCAATACAACCCAGCTTTATCTGCTCTACATACTTGATCACGAGAATAGTTTTTGATCACGATGAGACGGGTCAGGTAGGGAAGATAAAATTCAAGAGCTTCATTTTCACATCATCTGGATTCAACAGTATTTTTTCCTTACTCAATTCTTATTGAAAATAAAAACAATTTGGGGTGCATGGATAAGGTTCGTAATAGACGAATGCTCGCCATAAAAGGGTTCGTTATAATGAGTTTCGACTGTATTTCTAGTTTACGGCACATCAGCGACCTAGGAGATTTTCAATGACGCAAGTCGGACAATTTGACGCAGAAAACCATTTTTACCAACTGAATTCGTCACTTCAGATACGTGACGTGACGCAAGTCGGTCTTTATGACGCAAATGGTATATTTGACTCAAGCTGAAGTAAATGAAAATTGAAGTCAGACTTTTTGACGCAGTTCGTATATTTGACTCAAAATCATGAAATATATTCTGAAAACTTCCTGACGCGTCCGAACAATTTGACGCATTTGGTATATTTGACTCAAAAACGATCGATAATGCAATGAGGTATATTAATATCTAAATATACGGTCAGAAGTTCTCTCAGCAATTCTATGTATGGAATGAAGCGATTATCTCAAAAGAACAAGTTAACATGGAATCAAATAGGCCTATATCAAATGATGCCCAAGATTTACAATCTTAGTTCAGACAGCGGTTCATGGTAAATTTTGCACAACAGAAATATGGCGATCATGCTTTCTTCCAATTCAAGGTTATCCACTGTTAGAATTATTTGTCAAGATAATTTGCTTTATTAAGTTTCAATGATCATCACACTATAAATGAGCTAATCGCAGGAGCAATTTTCTGTCATCTGGAACATTCATCGTAATCGAAATATAATTTGCAGAATGTTCGAATCGATTAATTAGAAAATTACCATCTCATGTCAAGTAATGAGACCGGAAAGTTGACACTCCGTTTATCAGGAGGGCAACGGCATGACCTGACCTGAATAGTAGACCTTGCCTACATTCTTTGGCTCATTCAAGGGATCGTCAAGTAGGCAAGTCATTCCTTGAAAATGCATGAAACTGAAGGAAGGACTTGTGGAATTGAAACTGAGAAATTGTTTAGGTCTAATTTTTGGACTGTGAATTTAGCAAGGAAGTAGAGGGGAGCACAGTATGGAAGTTACAACATCCGAAAGCAATGGACCTATTGTCAATAACATCTTTGTAAAGGGATATAGCAGCAGAGCATTTATAGGCCTCACACCAAGTGAGCAAAAATTAGAGAAAAACTTGACAACAATGACAAATATGAACAGGACAAAGAACAAGAATAGAAGGATATCAGCAGATGTCACTTCCCTTTCAGACTATGGTTTTCAATGATTTTTGTTATTTTCTTGATATTGTTATTTATGAATTGAAGCCAAAGGCTACCAAAATTCACTCTAAGCATTCGATAGAGCTCTGAGGTTCTTAAAGATATTTTTATATGCTGGGATTAGAAAATGAGAGAATCTAAAGAAACAAGAAATCGCAGTGGGCAGCAATGCCATGAATACACATGTAGCCTTACGATAATTAGACTTCTAAAATATCTGTCACATGCATGTGCAGATATCATCATTACGAGAAAACATTACTGTCTACTTTCGTCTACATTGTACCATAGCTAAGTTACGCACAATGATGATGCTGAAGCACTAGTCCGGCAGCCAGAACGAGTTTCTGCAGGGAACGAGGCCGAAAGTGAGACTTTCACAGAATGATGTACACCCTATGCCTACTACGAATCGGCACGTCTGCCGAGTTTTAGTGAGTTCATCTTCTTGTCAGACAAGATCAAAGAAAAACACATGTAAATCCAATGGGACGTAGATTGCAGTTTTTGACTAAAATGATATTTTCCATGTTTTCTCTGATTAGACGAAAAGTATTGAGCCTAGAGTCATAATGTTTGGCATGGAATGTCTTCAGGTCATTTCCTATCATGTTCATGCACCCCTGTCTATAAAGCTAAACGCATCTAGATTTGGCGAGCCTCTTAATGTCGGGAAACACAAACATTTTGAGCAACTTTATCCACATTCAACCACATTCTCACAAAACATGCCGACTAGATGCATGATAAAAATACATGCATATAATAGGAAATGACCTGAGGACATTACATGTCAAAAATCATGACTCTGGGCTTAACACTTTTCGCTTAATCAGAGAAAACATGGAAAATATCATTTTAGTCAAAAGCTGCAATCTGCGTCCCATTGGATTTACATGTGTTTTTCTTTGATCTTGTCTGATAAGAAGAGGAACTCACTAGAACTCGGCAGACGTACCGATTCGTAGTAGGAATAGGGTGTACATCATTCTGTGAAAGTCTCACTTTCGGCCTCGTTCCCTGCAGAAACTCGTTCTGGCTGCCGGACTATACTGCATGTCGCCTTCTTTAAATCGCACCCCTCCGAGCAAACGGATACCCGATCAGCATCTTATAGTTTCTCCGGATATCCACGGATCTTCACGGCTGAACGGATGCACACCATTATTTCTACGCCAGGAGCCGCTTGGATATCCAGTCTATCTCCGCGGATAACAAATTTTTATCCCAAGGAGGTCCGTATCTTATAGCGGATATGTTTGATATCCAACCGATATCTGGTTCGTTGTTTTTGACGGATATCCGTGCTATCGGCTGTGCATTCTGGTTATCCGCCTGGCATCCCTTTGTTAATTTGTTAACAATGGATATGTAGCAATCGCGACTTCGGTGTCAGTTTGCTATTAAATCAAAAAAGTTATCAGTTAGCCAAGCTGCTGTATTATTATCCAATCTTACAAATTTTCACCGATATGTAACGTAAAAAGGTTCACGTAAAAAGGATTTTCAAATTACATCTTAAAAATCAAAATATCAATGTCTGATAAGTTGAACATTCATCTTTGTTATTGAGGCTTGGTTTCATAGATTTTATTTATATGACCTCTCTGAAACGTAGGTTAATGCTGTTTGTATCAAACGCTATGATTTTGACTGTAAACGGGAAAGCTATGTTAGGAGAGCAACTTAGGTGATGTTTGAGTACACTTGAATCTTTGTTTGTGCCATGTTCTTTAATTCGTGTATGGAGTGAACGGACTGTACTCCCGATATAATTAATTTTACACGTTTTGCGTGTTATTTCATACACTACCATAGCTCTCAAACAGATGTTGTTGTCAGCAATAACGCACTGATTCAATTTACACTTATGTTTGGAATGTGATTTTCTATTTACGAATGGCTCTGAGAGAATCACATTCCAAACATAAGTGTAAATTGAATCAGTGCGTTATTGCTGACAACAACATCTGTTTGAGAGCTATGGTAGTGTGTGAAATAACATGCAAAACGTGTAAAATTAATTATATCGGGAGTACAGTCCGTTCACTCCATACACGAATTAAAGAACATGGCACAAACAAAGATTCAAGTGTACTCAAACATCACCTAAGTTGCTCTCCTAACATAGCTTTCCCGTTTACAGTCAAAATCATAGCGTTTGATACAAACAGCATTAACCTACGTTTCAGAGAGGCCATATAAATAAAATCTATGAAACCAAGCCTCAATAACAAAGATGAATGTTCAACTTATCAGACATTGATATTTTGATTTTTAAGATATAATTTGAAAATCCTTTTTACGTGAACCTTTTTACGTTACATATCGGTGAAAATTTGTAAGATTGGATAATAATACAGCAGCTTGGCTAACTAATAACTTTCTTGATTTAATGCTGCTTTAAGAAAATTATATCTCATTATTGAATATCATTACGCTGTCATCTGGTATTTGATTTCGATATTCGTTGGTTATACACTCGATGCGTGAAGCTATCAGCAAATGATGAACAATCCAAAAACCAACTAATCCTCAGATCGGACAGATAATTGTAGTCTATACAATCCGGGGATCCACTGGCTTCTGACACAGTTTTTGACTGAAAGCCGAATAGCGATTCTCATCTTACCTACTTACACGTACACACAGCTAAAAACATTCAAGCAATTCATGCAGTAACAGAAGAAACAGACAAAAATAACAGAGATGCCGACAAGCCTCAAGCAGCGAAATTTTTTATCCAGTGGATACAGCAACGCATCCATGAGGATTCAAAACTACCGACTTTGAGGTATACATGAAAAATTACTGAAAATACTTGTATTTTTCAACATTAGGAGGCTTGCCAAATCTGAATGTGAATGGCCTCACAGACAGATTTGCATGCATAGAAAATGATCTGAAGAAACTGCATATAAAAAATCTTCGTCCTATTGCATCGAAATGTGTTTTTCTTTGATCGTGTCTGACAAGATAAGGAACCGGATAGAACTCGGCAGATGCGCAGCTTCGTGGTAGGCTTATTTCATTCTGCGAAAGTCTCATTTTCGGCATTGTTCCTAGCAGAATCTCGTTGTGGCTGTTTGACTATTTCTGTGCAACTAGTGATCTTTGAACTCGTGCGATCAGGCCATAGAAATGGATTAGGCCTATTCATGTATTCGACCGCCCTGTGTCACTCGAAAGAAAGTAACACTGAAGATGCGTAGCGCCAGACGATTTAGGCTGATCATTTGAAAGGTATATGCAGTATTACTGAACTAAAAATCTATGACATCAAAAATCCAAGATTTTGATCTGTAAATGACTGAAATCAATGATAATTTTCTACAGAGCCCATGCAGCTCAGACCATTAAAGCATGTCAAGCTTGAGATATCTACTAATCATAATTGTGAAACATAGGAATCTCCTCAATGCCATTTTCAATGGGAACGAGAAGATGGATGGTGAAATGCTCCTACCTCAATGGTATCACATAGCAAATTAGACGGCCTTAATCATGCAATTAAGGCCGTCTAATTTGGAATTGGAGCTATATAAGCGACTTTCATAGAAAAATGACATGTGAAATATCGGCGGACAACCCTACTTACTCAGTAACAATGAAATCGATGACACAGCACCCGGCCGTAATGGAATGGCAAAAAGAATGTTTAGGCTCACATAATAGGGTGCAATAGTTGAAATGATTCCGAGTTTCATTTAAGTAAACCTTCTTCAGAGAATTGTCGTGAGGCATGCACTTCTACTCTTCTATAATAAAATTGTCAATTCGAAGATGAAGCAAAACAAAAAATCCTTATAACGTTGTGTTTCTGGCAACTTCTGCAAAAGATTTTGACCAATTATTGTAAGGGTAGAATTCTTTAACCCACTGCGTAAATGACTGTGCTTGTCCCTCCTGACGCTCTACTGACTTTCTGTTGATTGTTTTTAGCTTTTTTGCCCCTTAAGAAGCGTGAATACGCGAAACGTCGGTCCTGTAAGCCTACATAGTTTTTATTACAATTTTATAGCCAATAAATTCTTTCAGAAGATACCTCAACGTACTTTTGGTTCATCATGAGGAATCGTCTGTTTGCGACAATCGTATTCATCAAATACAGTGTGAATTCCAAAAACAATAATTAGTATTATAGGTAGTTATTTATAGTACTTTATTGTAGTAGTTCTATATTAGTATTACAGTATCATAGAACAATGATAATAGTATTAGTAGTTCTCCAACGTTATCAAAATGTTGCCATTAGTTCAGGCCTCTCCAGCCAAAATACAAATTTTTCTAGGCTTTTAGGTTTTCAAAAATCTCTCGAAATCTGCACGAGCGAGATCAAACAAAAATGGGAGACATTAATTTGGGACGGCAGAAAATGGGAAGCATCATCAGCAAAGCTATAGCGAAGGATGTAAGCCTAATATAATCCATGAAGACAGGAAACAAATGGAATAAGATGAAAAGCAAGTAGGCCTATCCCTTGTACATGTAATCTAACAACTACGTTCAACTAGAATACTGCAGGTACTGGTACTGTCCCAAATCGGAATTCCCAGCTAACACACATGTAAATACAAATCTACTTGATGCACCACACTATCCCGAAGAAGGATTCTTCAGATGCCCTCACCGACATGTCCTCAAGCACAGTCTATTTATCAGGACTTTTGACTTTGATGCTCAGAGAAATTGATGAGCCAGTCGCTGCAGTGTCGATTTTATCCTTCTAGATGAATTTTGATAACTATGAAGCAATGGGAAAAATTCTCCTAACAAATTATACTTTGGTGTAAATAGCGAATCCTTTTTAAGAGATGAAAGAAGAAATAGAGACGGGCTGATGATACGGCAGTACATGAAAAAAGTACATGCATAGGCTATACCCTCATTCAGGCTAAAATTCAAACCGCAAGCCATATCCATTATTATAACAATGACATGAGACAAGTCATTGCTCAAAATGATGTATCTTTCAACACGACCGAATTTAAATTTCGACCGAAAGTCAGTGCTTTATTGTCTTAGAGTATGATAATAAAGCATTTCTATTCTCTATCTGATTTAAACCATATTTACCATTTGAAAGCGGTGCTTTATTTTCTCTTAGAAAATATAACACCGGTGAGGAAAATAAAGTTCAGTTATCCTAGATCCACATTTGTCTCAAGTTAAATGATGTACAGGGTGTTAGCGATCTTCCCGCGGATTTTTGAAGTCTTTCATCTAGGTCACAAATATTGTGTTCATCACTCATAATATCATAGATAGCTAGGCTGGCGTTGTTCGCATGGTATATATGTAGATAGATAGCTATGATGAGATAAAATTTAAAAATCATTGATATTTAAAAATCAAACTCTTCCTCCACATAACCTTAATCTCATCACTTTGAGTAAGACTATTGCAAGTGCATGTTGACTGTTGAAATGAATTACAAGGACTTGACGAACGAAGAAATTGCTTCTATAGTGTCTTTTTCCGTTACTTATAACTGCGAAAAGGCTAGGCGATTGTTTGAGGAGAAATTTCACAAGACCCCACCACCAGCAAGGACATTATTGGATTGGAAGAAGAGATTCATGGAGACATTATCCGTTGTTCCACGCAAGCCTATTGGAGACCACAGTGCCAGAAGAGTATCGGAGGAGAACAGAAATGCAGTCCTGAATGCATTTGGTGATGATCCAAGAACGTCTCAACGAAAAGTTGCACAAGAGGTGGGAGTATCCCTGTTTACGGTGAACAAGGTATTGAAAGAAGATGGTATGAAACCTTGGAAGCTTACATCTGTCCAGGAATTGAAAGACAGTGACGAGATTAATCGACTTCAATTTTGTCGATTTATCCTCGAAAGACAAAGAACCGATTCGAACTTCATACGCAAAATAAACTTCAGTGACGAAGCGACTTTTCACGTCAACGGTCAAGTTAACAGACATAACCAGTTCATCTACGCTCATGATAATCCCCATGCTGTTGAAGAACACTTTATGAAGTCTGTCGGAATTACGTGCTGGGCAATGTTATCGCCTATTCATGGTGTGTCTTATCAAATAATTGATGGAACAATGGACTCTGAGAAATATCGTGGCATTGTGATGGAGAAAGTTATCCCGTTGTTGACACAAAGAGGCAATCGGACTGAACTCTATCAACAAGACGGCGCACCTTCCCATTTCGCGTTAATAGTACGCAATAGCCTGAATGCTAACCTTCCAAATCGATGGATTGGACGTTCAGGTCCAATATCGTGGCCACCAAGAAGCCCTGACCTGTCTGTGAATGATTCGTGGTTGTGGGGAGATATACGCAATAAACTTTATAAACATCCAAGACCAAGGACAATAAGAGAACTTCGATCCAAACTGATCAATCTATTGGAAAGTATCGAGCTATCGACCATCAGCCGCGCATATGACAATTTTCTTCGGCGATGTCAGCTCTGCGCTGAGCAGAATGGAGGGCATTTTGAGCAGTTTTTATGATATCAGTACGAAAATGTGCTTTGTTAAGTAATATAATACCTTTTTGCTATGGTAAAATGCTATGGTCATTAGTAACGACACATCGTTATAGATGGTTTCTACGGTTTCTGGCACTGTGGTCTCCAATAGGCTTGCGTGGAACAACGGATAATGTCTCCATGAATCTCTTCTTCCAATCCAATAATGTCTTTGCTGGTGGTGGGGTCTTGTGAAATTTCTCCTCAAACAATCGCCTAGCCTTTTCGCAGTTATAAGTAACGGAAAAAGACACTATAGAAGCAATTTCTTCGTTCGTCAAGTCCTTGTAATTCATTTCAACAGTCAACATGCACTTGCAATAGTCTTACTCAAAGTGATGAGATTAAGGTTATGTGGAGGAAGAGTTTGATTTTTAAATATCAATGATTTTTAAATTTTATCTCATCATAGCTATCTATCTACATATATACCATGCGAACAACGCCAGCCTAGCTATTTATGATATTATGAGTGATGAACACAATATTTGTGACCTAGATGAAAGACTTCAAAAATCCGCGGGAAGATCGCTAACACCCTGTACATCTGTGATTTACGGCAACTCTAATTTCACAGTCCTAGATATATTTCAAGCATTGCACCATTTGCATTCAATATTATTCTCCTGGTGTCTGCTTTTTGATTTGTAATCAAATTATGTGCTACTCTGAGAGATAGGCGAAACAATAATTTGCACTATGCTTTCGACAGCAAAATGCAGCTTCAAAATCTGTTTCACGGCAGGCCTATGTGAAATGGAGAAGATCCTTTTCAAGAACTCACACCTAAAATGCTGCTTCGTTCCTATGCCGCTAGTTGACTGCTTGTTGACAAGCATCCTTCCTTTCGGTCCATATTTCTCTACAACCAAGTTTGTGTACATACGCATCAGGCTAATTGTATTGCTTAAATCGATGAATTAATTTACAGATTATTTGCTGGTGTTAACGATGACTTTACTGTGTTTTATAAGCTCACTGCTATATAGCCGTTTTTCATTTGAAGCAAAATATAAATTTATTAGAAATGTATTATAGTATGAAATTATTTTCTTGTCCATTCCTGCAAATGCGAATATGCATGTACCTATTTAACACTATGCATAAGGCTTATATTCGTAGCAGTAGGATGTTGACAATTTTATGTTGCATTTAAATTCCAATGAACAGACAGGCGGAACATGCCCATACACGCTTTCCAAAAGTTACATGTAATTGAAGCAGCTGCAAAAACGTGAATTGTGGTAAACGCCAATAAAGAAATGACACTATTTTACAGCATGCGCAGCTACTTTGCTTTGGGGCTGGAAATGGACTTTCAATTTAGATATTGTTGAAATTTTGTTTCATAAGCATTAGAATGATAAGGTGGACCGGGGCAAGCTGTTAACAAAGTGACCTTGTAGAGAAGAATGTCGAATGAAAGCACCTTAATTGACAAAGATGTCCCCTAGCTTTGTTAAAGTATAGGCCTTAATATTCAATTCATAGCACTATTTGTAAATTGCAGATAGAATCTATGTTTTTCGTAGTGAGTAGTTCGGCATTTTTTTACTTTTTTGCCCACGGTATTACTGTATGCGTATCAATTCATCATCTCAAACTAAAGGGTCATTTTCACAGTTTTCTGCTTGAGGCTCATGTGTGCTCTTAAGATTGCAGGTTTGTCAATTTTTCATGATTTGTATTGATTTCAGCTGTAGAGATTTTGCTATGGGAATGGTATTGTGCAAATTCACAAGTGTGACGTGGCAAAATTCTTTCCCTGAGGAAGCGTTTTTTCAATGTGACAAATAAGTGGAGATTGGATTCGCGCACGAGTCGACATTGAGAATTAGGCCTAGCTTAAAATGTCACACTTGTGACTACAGAACATTCAAGAAATCGTATGACATACAGGGCAGTTTTACTACCCGTTTGTTTATTTTCTGCACCCAGAAACTATACAAATATTTTTATATTTTGTAGACCATTGAATATTGATACTGTACTTTGCGAACTTCTGCCAAATTATGGCTACATTATTGTGTATAAGGTGACCATTTGATCAAGATGAATAATTCTAGGGTCTGTATGGCAACTTGCCCTGAGCATGTTGACGCAGTTTTCATTTTCTGTTTTTACTGCATTTGTGCAAAATTTCTGCATGTCGCTAAGTGACGACTAAAAATTGCTGAGAGTTATTTGCCAAATCTGTCTAGTGCTCTATCATCAGTGTCTAACATACATTGGAAAAAACTAATTTCTCGATTTAACATGATGCATTTATGCAAGACAGGCGGTCACCCTACTATATAGTCATGGAATTCGGCACCTTGAAATTTACCCACTTCAATTGGATTATGGTAGCCTATTTATTGACTATCTTGAATAATAAATTCTAAGGGGACCTCGTCAACCAGTCCCTCTGATTCTACCAGGCTATATTTGCATGCAAGCCTAATCTATATGCTGAAGAGGTAGAGACGTTCTGTAACTTACTCTGTGATGGGTGATCGCGATTATGAATGCATGATTCTCCCCTCCAACTTATTATGCAATCGTGAGTCAAATATTCAATATGCGTCAAAACGTCTGACTTGCGTCTAATAGTCCAACGTGTCAGAATACCGTCGTGAGTCAAAATATATGACTTGCGTCAGTAAGAACGAAAATCTGGAGTCTCCGAAACCGAAACTGGCGGAAAGTATTGAATGCATGTATTGAATACATCTCAGCAAAACTCACCTGTACACCAAATTTGGTGAGATGCGAGCGTGCGGAACAAAGTCCATTTGCGTCAAAAAGTCTGACTGCGTCAAAATGTCCAACTTGCGTCATCTACTGACTACATGGTTATTTGCATCTTTATATTTGATAAAATGTAAATGCTTTGGTTATAGTCCATGAATATATGATAGTCCAATGATGTCTATGCAACCTATATCTCGTTGATATGTCTAGAGCTCATTCGATAGCTCCAGAAGATAATAATAATAATAGTAATACGGGCTCTTGGTACTATAGACGAGATAGGACCAAAAACGTACGAAGCGCCCTCCTATTTAAAACTATGTGCTACAGAGGGCCCTCCTATTTTATATCGATATCTGTGGTAGATATAGAATGGGTACATATAGATATACACCTTTTCCATGTCTATTTCCGATATTTCCAAATCGATTTCAGATCTTTCCAAATGAATTTCAAACATTTCCAGATGGATTTCAGATTTCTCCAATTGAATTTCAGATATCTTCAAAGTTGAGTCTCTGATAGATATCTGAAATTCAGTTGGAGAAATCTGAAATCGATTTAGAATTATCTGAAATAGAAATGGAAAAGGTGTAGAATTGGTGCATATAGCATGTATATGTTGGAGGGGCCAACCACTTATACTGTATGTTTTCTCGTGAAAATGTACAATACTTAATTTTGCAGAGCAGTGAGACCGAAAAGTTCTATAATTTTTTTGATAGGGCGCTGTGTATAGTTTAAAGAAATTTCTAGAGTTATTTTTGTAATTCTAGGGCGTCTTGTGCAATAGAAGTTACCTATCCATGTGTAAGATGCGCCTTTGTTTTCCATCACTTTAAGCATATTTTAATCTCCTTTGTAATGATTACAATGAATAGCGACTAGACGAAACGACGAGATTCTATTTTATGATGTCACTCATTCACTTCCCAACTACTATTTCATGCTATTGTTAAACGATCTCCCATTGGTCTATGTCACTCTACAATAATAGATAGTTCAATTCCTAGAATTCTTGACAACCTTTCTCTTGGAAGATATAATTTCTTCTAACTGATCTTCTTCTGCTGCTGATGGCAGCGATAATTTTAGTGATTGGAACGAGTTTATGTTCCAATTGAAAGATATTGATCTGATTACTTTACAACAACCTCGTACGGGCACTTTGTTCAATAATACGTTGTCATCTGCTACTGACTTTTTATTTGAATCTTAGTGAAAAAGTGAATAATAAGTGGGGAATTAGTGAATATATGTGCATGTAGGTCGATTTACGGAAGTTGTGTAAATTTACATATATATTCGTACGCTAGAAGACAGTACAAAGAAAAAGCAGAATATATCAGGACAAAAATTGAAGTTCTTCAGCCACAGGATAGCGTCATTGGAGGCCTGGTGCAGATCTTTCAGTCCGCCACGGAAGGATTTGATCGGATAGTTTTCCACGATGTGCGACATCGTCTGCACCTCTCCACAGGTACATAAAGGGGATTCCCGAGCTCCTCAGAGATGTAGAGAATCCTTACAAGGGCCGGCACTTGTCCTTAAACGGTTCAGCAGGGTCCACTGGGCTCGTTGAAGATCAAAACCAGGGATTTGCATTGTTGGGTCGTCGATAAGGAATTTATTTTGCACATTGCTGTTCTGCCAACTCTCCTTCCAAGCCAGGTTTAGGTCAAATTTTGAACAGGGGGTTCTTTTCCGAATGGGTTGGCGGGAATTCAATCGCAGGGCAGGTAGGTTCCGTAGGTCTTCGTGAATGGGAAGGTCGGGGTTGCGTTTGAGCTTCTCCAGGAAGTTTGATGTTGCTTTCTCTCTTCGGAGTGCTGGAGGGGGATGTTATAAGGCACTGGTAGCCGCTAATGGTGCGCATGGTTTGGTTCAGCTGAATATCGATGGCACTTCAATGAGTGGAGTTTTTCCAAAGTTTAGTGACAGTTAAGTAAGTTAGTGTAAGCGTTTTTTTTGGTGTGGAGTTTTTGTGTAAGTTTAGAGCTTATGAATAGAATAAAATTATATTCTGAATATGAGGAAGTTGGTTGCTTAATACAGTTAGGCTTACAGGGCTATTTCACTAGGTGACATGCCACGCGTGATTCACGCGTAATTACGGAACACCCCAAACATCCGTGGTTAAGGACATTCTACCCGCGTACATACGCGCTGCACTAAGAGTCAGAAATCACTTGATCTGATGCTGTTAAAACATGGGAAATATTTATGAATACGCGCGGGCGAGCGTTTACAGTTTGCGCGTCGTCTGCGGTTGTCTGCGCTGCCGCTTGAACCACGGATGAACCGCTAAGCATGTTTTGTCTTCCCTGAGCATAAAATTGAGGTCCTATCACATTGTTTAGCCTCTGATACATGCAGACACATGAGACGCAAAGTCTATATTACAGGACTGCCAACTATGTAACTTATAACTACATAACTATGTAACAGATATTGCAGCAATATCCCGCATAGCCACGGATGTCTGGGGTCATGTGTAATTACGCGTGATTGAGCGTGGCATGTCACCTAGTGTTAAAGAAAGTTGCATCCAAAATATATTCTGTTTTTCCAACATTGATTCGATCGTCTTAATATCTGAAATGTGTAGAAGTAATTTACAAGTTGAAATGGATCTCGTAATTTCTATTGGTTTCCATAATGTGGGGCTGTTACAAAAATGTACCAAGCGCCCTATTTTCAATTTCTAAGATTTGAATATCTTTTATATCTTTGATATGGGTCACAATGCATTTTTCATAAGGTCTATGATAATGAGTGAAACTTTGCTAAAGTCTAGAAAATAGATTTGAAAAATAGTGTACCGATCGACATTTTCTCAAATTTTGTATAGATCGCCCTGGGTGTCAAAAACGTCCGAGTTACTGCTATTTTGTACCATGAGCCCGACTTTTCAATTATCATATCTACCAAGCTCCCGTAGTGTTATGATAATAATAATAAAGGCGTATATTTCCAAAAGTAATGAAAATCAAAATCACTGTTTCATAATTGATGCGACATAAAATGAAAGCCAGAATTCATCAACTGCAATTATGAAGGATAATCATCATGACATAAGCGCGTAACTTAAAAACCAGGTCCGTTAATTTCATGGCGAAAGTGGTGAACGGGAAGAGGGTAGACTTATACCTTTTCGTATGACACATAGCCATAGAAAAATGCTTGGAAAAATGCAATTGTAGGGATGTACTGTTTAGATCTGGGAATGTACTTGTTTAGAACGTGGTAGCTGAAGGAGTCAATTGCTTTATACAACATAATCCTACTCAGCTTTGCTAGCCTTTTAGCAAGGTTGCTACCATCGGGTGTAATATTTGACGCACCACATATTGACTTCACTGCACGATTTTCAACTCTTTGTAAAATTGGAGGCCTGTTCTCAAAAACAATGCGCATTAGACCATAATGAATCTTCAGGAAGTCATTCGCGTCAATGAAATGCTTCAACTTTCTGAGGCCGATTATACCACTCAATCACTTCTGCAACATGATCATGTCAAGACAACTACTCGTTCAATGTAATACCAAGGACGTTGGATTTTTGTAGGTTTGGTATCGACAATTTCATTGAGCAGTCGCCTTTCCTTTTGTTGCACATGAGCAATTTGACTTCATTTTGTTGAGAAGTAACTGATTTCTCTGTCACCATTCATCAATGCCATGGATTTCAGTCGATATGTGATTTTATTATTGCTGTGTGACCCTAATGGACTGACTAGACTGAAATCATCGGCGTACTGAATAAGCTGAGTGCTTTCAAAAACATGGATGAAGTCTACCATGAAAACAGAAAAGAGAGCGGGTCCCAACACAGAGCCTTGTGAAACACCCTTTTTTATAACACAGTTGTGAGAATAACTGTCATTCACGCGTACCTGAAAATGTTGATCATCAAGATAACTTCTTAACCATCTGACACAGGGCATTTGTAAGCATTTCTACTAGGTAGCCATTGGCTCGAGGGGGCACTTTAGGACTATGTGCTCAAGGCAGTATTACAGGAGTAGGCCCATGCTCTCTCAAAGTACTGTCGCTCGCATTTATGCTCACTTTGATTACTTTTGCTCCATGCATCCACGGGTATGTCTTAAGTTATCAATTTTTTTCTGACTGTACTTATATTTACACAGGCACTTTTTTCATTAACTACCATTTGAATATTATCAACATTTACATTTGTGTTTTATTCATATTTTTCACATTGGATTACTTGCTGAATAGTTCAATTTGTGATTTAATTCATTATTAATTGTGTTTTGTTTAAGGTTAGCCCATGCTAATTTGATTTCATAGAGCACTGCAGGGCTTAAGTTTTTAAGTCTAAGGTTATGTGCTAAGTCACTAGGGAAATGTAACTAAAATTGTAAGAGTCAGTGGCGGTTCGTGACATTTGGCCCAGGTGGGGCATGAGCATGAAATTTTTACATAATCAAAAATCTAGTCTAAAAGGATCTTATTTTGTAAATGAAAAGCAAAGAATATGTTAGCAACATGCTATACATGTGTAAGTCTATGTCACTGCATTTAGTTACACGGTTGAAGCAACATTTTGTCTATCATTCAGGCTGATTCATGGACTGATCGCTGGTGCTAACCTCACATCACCTCACTCAGTAAAAAGGGAATCACAATGCATTGTCTTTGCATTGACGGTTAACCAATCAGATGCGTTAGGGCTCCCTCTCGAGTGCCCATTCTGTGACGCATTCATCGCGTGTTAATTCTGTCTATTCGCTCAGATCGTGAAATGAACCACTCTCACGTCATCTCAATCTCGATGCTTGGGCGCGCCCATCAGTCTTGAATACGATTGATGGATTCTGCTAGCGTCACTGTCGCGCAAATGGAATAGATGTACATGAAGTATAGTTGAAATTTATGATCAAGAAATGGAGTCTACTAATGATGTTGCTGGTTATTTAAGTTAGACAACATTTCAATAGGTGGGGCAGTGCCCCACCTGCCCAAATGGACGAGCCGCCACTGGTAAGAGTGTACATGCTTACTAGCATGCTCTTGTATTCTTGTTTATCTTACATGCATTTCATTTTATGTTATCAGCAACCGATTCACCTTGCTAGAAGTAAACTGACAAATTTGGGTATTTATGTGACTGTGTTCCCTAAGTTAGCTTCTTTAATGACGAAATTTTGCTGCGTGTCCTCTCATAGTGATGTGATAATTTGTTAAGGGAAAATATGTTTTCGATAAGGAATGAGTTCAAAATGTTCTAGAAAGTTCACAGACTCGAGGGAACACACTATTAAACATCTCTCTCCTAGCATCAATCGCAAGTTAGAAATGACGAACTTCTGAACACTGAATCTTGTTCCTTGATATTTATACAAAAGCAGGCATCATTTGACTCATTTTATCACTAATTTCCCAAAAGACGGGCAAACGCTCGAAACGTAGGGACGTGTATACATCGTTTTTTACTAACAAACCTACTAAAATAAAGGAGTGGACATTCACGTACTGGTTTTACGTTTTTTCATTACAAAATGATATCCTTGATCATGCTCTGATTTCAAGTGAGCTGCTTACTGTTTATGCGAAAAGAAATTCGTTTCTTACAATGCACCTGTTGCAACTATCGATCATGGAAGCATTTCGGTTTCACCGAATAAAAAGTTTACTTTAAGCACAGAAATCCATTATACCAAAGTATATGATTATAGATTTTCTAGCATGCGAAACCTTTACATATCTGTTGCACAAATTGATTGGAACTATTTATCAGAAACATCTTGAACATAGACGAAAAGTGTGATTCTTTTCTACCAAGCTTTGCGAAAATGCATTCAGGATTCGATTCCAAAGCATTTTGTAGCAATTGACGAAAATTGGATGACACCGATTACTATACATTTAATCAATGAAAAGTGGACTGCTTATCGAAATGGTGAATGGTGCAAATTCGAAAACTTAAAGGCTAAGGTAAAGTGGAAATATACAAAGCAAAATTAATGTGGGCGGCAAAAGCAAAACAGTCATTGACTGATTAGCGTCAATCAGTCAATTGCACCAGCCGATCGCTGCATCAAGTCTCATTCAAAACAGTCATGTAAAAGTCTGTGGTCCATCCTTTAACGGGTAAAAGCATTAATGGCGACAGTTTGGCTTCTTTAAAAGCAAGATATGCCAATGTTGCAATGTCACTTGAGGACATGAGAAAAGTGTTCATGGGACAAACTCGCCTGCCAATAGACAACCTACAGCTTGCTGACGTCGAGTGGAACATCTCCTTCACTGAATTGGGGGTCTATTATCATCCTGAATCCCTTAACAGCAACAAGTCTTGTGGATTCGACTTTATTCCAAATCCCCTATATTCATTTCTTGCCTATCTCCTTTGTACTCCACTTACTCACATTTTTCATCCTAGCCTATCGCAGAGAAAATTCCCAAATGTCTGGAAAAAAAGGTATTTTATCTCCAATTCCAAAATCTCGACCAGCCAAATTAATGGAAATGCGCCCAATAACGCAACTACTAGTCCTTGTAAAATTTACAAACGCCTTCTTCTGGATGACATGCGTAAGCGTCTAGTGTGGGCCTTTGGTGCAAATCAACACAGTCTTCGACCTGCAGCCTCTACCGTTACTGCATTGGTGGAAATTGGCAGATAGAGCGACAGACCATTATGACACTATTGCAACAAATGCGATAGCCTGCGACCTTTCTAAAGCTTTTGATAATATTTAGCATGGTCTTCTTATTCAAAAACTGTAATCACAGGGATTCCCAGTGGATTTCTTTTGTGGCTAACCGATTACTTGTCTCAACGCTCATCAGTGGTTAAAATAGGGAGAAAGTGTTCGCGATCGTTTCCTGTTCTCAAGGATGTGCCGCAAGGTTCTGTACTCGGCCCATCCCTTTTTTCTTGCTACATAAGTGACCTATCAAGTTCCACAAAATAAGTTTCTGTTATCAAAGTCACTGATGACGTCAGCATTTTCCTTTTGTATAGTGGCAATGTAAGGACATTTCTTTGAGCTGTGAAAATGAAGAAAACAATGTAGAGATCTGGTGTAAAGATGAATTTCGTCACTCAATTAAACAAAATCCAAAGCTATGTTCATAACAAGCAAGAAGTACCAGGTATACCTCTTCAGGCGGGCATTTTTTATGAATGATTGAAAAATCATTTCAACTTTTTTTGTTACGTATGAGGAGACATAAGAACATGTGTAGGTGATATTTTGATATATATGTTGATGACATGACCAGTTTTCAGAATGTCGACATAGGTTGACAATGCGCTTTAAATCTGATTTTGTCATATTGATTTGTTTGTATAATCGACGCAATCTCTCATCACTATTATCATGGCTAATTTGCTATTGAATCATTCTTGTCAACCCAAATATACATATCTAGCTTCAACTGTATGTCATAGGCTTTCATCTAGTACCACTGTAATAAAGGTACAATGTACATGTGGGTACATGTACGGAGCTTATGTCAAATAAAGTGACATTTTCTATATCAATTGACTATGCAATTACCAATGACTTAATCCGCCTTAGTAATCCAAATTTGCATATTTAGTTTATTTTGTATGTCATAGGTCAACAGAACACTCCAACAAATGTGCATGCTTGTTCAGTACAAGAACTTAATGTAATAGAAAACAACAGTGCCATACAAAACATATCTATGTAATCACAAGCGACTAGATTAACCGTGAAAGTTGCAGAAAGTGCATGTGAAAGTCCACAAAATAGTTTTCGTTCAGTTTACACACAAGAAGACGTTGCGCATTTCAATCTTCCCCTCTTATCACAAAGCCTCTCCTAAATGTAAAATCGGCTCCTATCCACAGTTACTTCATCGACCAAATCGTATGAGCCATCATGCAAACATCAATATTCCGTCAGGAAAAAATATTTGCATGCCAAATAAAGCTATCCTGCTTATTCAACTGGTCTCAATAGTATGAGATGAATCTTCTTTATCAGATTATTCCTTAAAAACAGATTGATTGACATTATCAATCGGTAGGTTTACCATCTTGGTTTCAAATTCATCATCATCCCCTAATCATTAAATCCTTTGTACCGTTCATGACTTCTTCAACTACATCATCGATTATTCCGGAATCGCATTCTCTCTCATGGACACGGTCTGGACAGTTGGACTGAAGTTGCTGCTTCAATTTCTGAAGAATTCAGTATTCCTCTCATGATGAAAGAAATACAGAAATTCTGGTAGATATTTTGCATCATTTGCGTCTAGATATCAATAGCAGTTTTGTCAGTTTCTCTGCTATATGAGCTGAAGAATGTTTGTTCAACCAAATACATACTTTAGCATCTACTTAATTTATCATGGAAACATATAGTGATGTCTGGTGTCAGTCATTGAAAAGTAGGCCTTCTGTCTTTTGTAGGCCTACTTCACAAACTAAGATGAACAGCAGTCATTGGAATGCAATGTGCATTTACTAACCATTTCATGTAAGGATGCGTTCGCATATTACATTACTCTGAGTTCAAATGACATTTGGTGTTTTTTGATGTATACAATGTTCATTAATTTCTCAACAGATATCTGAAATTATATTGCCTAACACTTGCTGTCACAGATATTAAAAGAATCCTTTGATCTACTGAATGAATTGAGGGATATTATTTTATGCTGAACATCTTATCTTGAACTTCTTCTTCACGATACAATCATACACGAATACAAATACGACAGTTATCTTGTATTAAATCGTCATCAAACTTACCTTCGTTTTCATCATATGGAAACATCTTTGGAGCCCTTTTTTTGAAACTCGACAAGACAATGTTAATCGCTAGCAGTGATCGAATAGGCTATTGTTGTCATTTGTAATTGACCTGAGAAGTCAGTTTCTATCGTCCCTATTCACTCACAAAGCCTATTGTATCCCAGAGCGACCAACACCGAATGTCAAAGAGGATAACCTCCTCCCACCGATGTCGACATTTGGTATTGGTCACTCTCGGTGATCGCTCTCGGTGATTGCTCTCGGTGTTGGACTACGTATTGAAGTGGTACAAAAGGTCAACCTTCTAGGCGTCACATTCAACCACAGAATTTGATTGTTTAACCGCATCATTTTGCTAGAAGTGTAAACTGATTCACATACAGGGCACATACAGGATCTTACTAAGTGGGCAGAAAGAAATTTTCAATGTCTTACAGAGATAGGAAAAATAGTCGTGCGTCGCTTGCGATTGCTGTAAATTCCTTCAAAATTAATTTTTGTGGGTTCAATAAGTTGATTCATGTGGATGAAGGGTAAGAAAGCATGAACCTTTACCTGCCTTAGGTGTGGTAACAAATCTTGCACCTTAGGGCATAAATTTTATGACCTTTCAAATGCCATCTAGACCTCAAGTTTAGATAAACTGCAGCTCTGTAATATAAACTATTCGACTTCAGGTCTACGAAACCTTAGGTCTAGACAAATCGCATCTTTGCAACAAATCCTCAGCTACGTTAGACTTCAGCTCGAAAATATACCTCACTTGTGCAACAGAATTCTCCACCTCAGGTCTACATAGACCTGAAATCTTGTTGTTCTACAACTTTGCAACAAAAATTTTAGACCACAGCTATATTTAGCTCATTTAGACTTGATGTCTAGCTAGTCCACACTACTGCAAGAGACGGTGTTCTCACTTTTTCATCAAACATGTTAGTGCTTGGTATCCTCTGAATCCTTGCGATGTGAGGAGTACGAATATGTAAGTCATATTCATTCATATAAGTTCAATAGTTCTTATTCAAACTTCTTCAATCTCTTTTTTCTCATTTCCGCAAAAGTACACAGACAATGAAGGTAAACAATCGGCAGCTGCTGTGAGAGAACAAAGAAATGCCTACACTCATTGTCTTTTTTTGAACCGTCGTTCACCTTACATGGTGTTTGTTTGCTTTTGCGGAAATGAGAAAAAACGATTAAAGAAGTTTGTAAAAGAACCATAGAACTTATGTGAATATAACTTACATATTCATACTCCTCACATCGGAAGGATTCAGAGGATACTAAGCACTAACATGTTTCATGAAAAAGTGAGAACACAGCATTTTCAACCAAAAAGGATTTTGTGATAACTTCATGATAACAGTAACATTTCATTAGTTCATCAATTTTGAAGAACAGGATGTCAAAAGAGAGCTCAGAAAATGCTCACTATCCCCGTGCCTGATTCGTTACCATACTCACATGTTTTCTTATTGAAAAATTGCAATTTGTAAATTGAGCGGTTTTCATATTTTGAGTAAACTCAAGAGAAACACAAATATATTAACCCTATCCATTTCTAGCCAAAAATGTTTTCTAGGCATCTTATTTCTCTGGTTGCAGATGATTGTAATTGTCATAACTTGACTTGCTTGATATTTTAAGCTGTTTGTTTGATTATTTTATGATTTTTTAAAGCAAGTTAAAAATACACTGTACATGTTTATGTCGAGGTACGGACTCTCAGATTACATGATTGAATTTAAGTCTCTGCTGGTTAATTTCTTTCAAGCCTTGCATTGTTGCACACAACAATACAGTACTGAAACATTATCCTCTTTGCGCGCAAAGATCTAAAGTTACAACATCTCATACATTTCTTAGTTCCTTTGTCGCACTAGATCCTGGACAAGTTAAGTCTCTTTTACTTAATCAATTAACAATCAACATAGAAGTCATTTTCTGACTTGATCATTAGCGAACGTTATTCATCATTTCCACGTGCTGCCGTTTTGCGAACTGAAAGGAATCGTGCTGGGACGTGGAGTGAACAATCCGTCGAGTCATGTCATCATGATTTTTCTGAAACATGGAAAAACTATAAAATCACAGACAGTACCCACCCCAATTACGGGAAGAAACTTCTTTCGGCACTGATTGCCTATAACAGTCGACATGCATACCATTCAATCAATAATATTTATAATTGTAATAAAATTGCAATCAGTTAGTACTTCCAAAAGACCAATCTCGGGATCTTTTATAATAGTTGCGAGCTTCCGAGCTCTTCGCTCGTCTTCAGGCAAGCAGAGGTAAAACATTGCCAAGAGTAAAATTCATTTCGACTACATGATACAATAGTTGACACAAAGACATTACTCAAGAGCTCTATACAAAATTTCACGCTATACAATACTACTATGAAACTGAATAGTAGCATCTATGAACTTCTTTCTCGCTTTAGTAGCATTAGAATTAAGTGAGAAATAAGAAAAGTTACGGAAGCAAGAAAGCTTAATACTGAAAAAGTAGTCACTGTAGGATAGACTTCCATCTTTGATCCACCAAATATCCCTTATCACGATTGAATGTTTCATTGGTCATATAGTGCAGGCCTTCTTTGATGATTCCCCTCTTCCAGTTTTGCTCGACATGAATAAATCGGAAGCTTTGAAAGTTTGGCCTGTGATTCGCTGTATGACAATGATCACTGATTGCCGACCTGAACCGAATATCTCTGACGTCCACTTCATGCTCCTTCTTTCTCTCCTTGGCTCTAAAGTTGCGCACCAAAATTTTAATTAATCTTGTAGATCGCTTTAACTGTTAAACGATATCAGGAAAAAGTCTAGTTAACCGTCATCATGGGGTGCATCCCCAAATAGAAAACAATGAATTCCATTCGATATTCTTATTATAGAAGTAACAAACAACTTCAAAACTTGTTCAACTACTGTCACAGTTGCAACACTTAAACATTGAATGATCTGGACACACAAAATTCGAACAAGACGAGCAACGGGAGCGGACTTTCCTGTCCCGAGCTCGTGAACGTAGATAGCATCGACCTTGTCGAATTGGGCCGGACCGTGAAGTGATCGTTTGCTGCTCTATTGCAATTCCGATCGATTTCATCGCAATTTTGCTTTCCATTGTAAGCTGTGGAATTCCAACACGGCTTTGAGCAAAAGACATTGCTAATTCATAGGCTAATTCACGCTTGAATATATAGTGTGTATCAGTACCGTTTGATGACTCTCGTTGAAACAATTGATGCGAAGCAACAACAACAACATCCATCAATGTGAAGAATACACCATAGGGCCATCTTCGACATTTACACTTGCTTCGATAGCCCCGAACTAATTTGTCGAGGTTGTCCACTCCGGCTTTTGTTGAGTTATAATCTTTGACCATCTCCGGTTTGTCATCACGAGAGGAAGTGTTTTGTTGAGATCCATGGCTATTGGATAATAGTAAAACATGGTTTGTTCCTTTATCCCAAAAAGAGCAAAGAGCATGTTGGCCCGAATAGTAGTGCTTTGTATCTCCTCGTTGTCTTGATACCGTACTCTTGCATTCCGGAGGCAACTCACGACGATTTGAACGAATTGTTCCACACAGAGTCGTATTTCGTGACAACAATCGTTCTGATAGCGACATACTCGTGAAATAATTATCCATCGTTATAGTTCTCGCTTTGTCCAAATATTTGAAAATAAAAGATTAATGATTTTATATGAAACGAACACTCATTAGACAATCCGATCTATGCCTTAACGAAGTGAGAAAACAGTAGAAATGAAAATGGTGTAAAGTAGATATATATAGTAAATTGGTATCAATGATCTATAGTATATATACAGGCTTATAATACAAAGTCGCTCTTTACATAATTTTATCTTTTTGTAAAGTCGCCTTCTGTTGGCCTTTCGATCACAGCTTGAAGCAGAGACCAAAGAATATTGCTGAGAATTATCAATGCGTATCTAAAGCCTAGTAGTCGGCATAGATATATTATCACCAATTATATACAACAATTATCAAGAATTACTTTCTTTATAATTGAAAATGAGTTATAGTCTGCATAGCAGTTACAGACAAGTCGATATCGTCACCAGTTTATTCAGTCTCAGCAAAGGCCTAAAGAAAAGCACTCTACTTGCTGGGGTTCCTACGGAAGGCTCTAATTATAAGCACATTTCAATAAATTTTCATTGAAATAATCACCATCACAGGTTTCAATCATAACATGAGAAAAGAAAATGTCAGTTTCTTACCTGGAGCTTAGCTGCATCACTACTGCTTCGGAGAAGTTTGAGCTGGAAGTACGCCAATCATCTGCTAAAGATGAAGTTCCAATATAGTACACGAGGAAATCCAGTGGCATCGAATTTTCAGAGTCCACAATCCAGAATATTTTCATCCCAAATTTTCCGGGTTTCGTGGGTATATATTGACGGAAAGAGACCCTACCGTGGAATTCAATAAGCATTTCATCTACAGTAAGGTAGGGACCGGGAGTGTAAACTTGCAAGGCTTCGTTGAACAAATGAGAAACATATCGGATGGGAGCTAGTTTGTCCTCTCTTTCACGGCGTGCCGGATTATCAAAGCGAAGTGCACATTTTAGTTGGCAGAAACGTCCATGACTCATTGTAGCACGAAAAAGAGGTTAATGATTTTTTACTATAGAGCCAAAATAAATAACATCACGAAAAAAAGAACACATCGAGCTAAAACTTCCAAACATCTTTGCGGAAAACGCAATAGAGCCAAACTTAAGCTCTATACTACCTCACTCACCTTCAAGTAAAGTTTCATCAAAATCCATCCAATACTCTGTCCTACACAGCCTTCACAATACGACGAAAACGACAAAAATTCAATCCTTAAAACACACAACTAGCCAAAACTTCTGCGCACCTCTGCGGAAAACGCAATTGAGCCAAACTTAAGCTCTATACTACCTCACTCACCTTCAAGTAAAGTTTCATCAAAATCCATCCAATACTCTGTCCTACACAGCCTTCACAATACGACGAAAACGACAAAAATTCAATCCTTAAAACACACAACTAGCCAAAACTTCTGCGCACCTCGCGAAAACGCAATTGACCAAAACTTAAGCTACTAAAAACTACCTTCACTCACCTTCAAGTAAGTTTCAATCAAAAATCCATCCAATACTCTGTCCCTACACACCTTCACAATACGACACGAAAACCGACAAAAAGTTCAATCCTTAAAACACACAAACGAGCCAAAACTTCTGCGCACCTCTGCGGAAAAAACGCAATTTGATCCAAACGTAAGCTCTAATACTACCTCCACTCACTTTCAAGTAAAGTTTCATCAAAATCCATCCAATACTCCGGTCCAACACAGCCTTCGTACAAGTTTGAAAATATGGGCCTATTTCAGCGGCATGCTGTTCTAACTTTCAAAACACCACTTCGGATGCCACAACTTCTGTGCATCTTTGCGGAAAACGCAATAGAGTCAAACTTAAGCTCTACACTACCTCACTCACCTTCAAGTAAAGTTTCATCAATGACTGAGAAACAGTCTCATGGCTGCACGTGAGGAAATTCTTTCTGTCTTTATTAGTAAGCATCTAATATTTTGAGATCGGGTGTTATGTCAGGCTGAATTTCTCCGAAGCTATAAATCAGAATTACTTAAATCGATGTAATAAGCAACACTTGCTTGTGTTATGCTTGTGGATCTGACTAATATTTGAAATACTGAGCACAAGAAGCAGAAAATCATCAAAGTATAGTATCGTAGTTACGTTATAGCAGCACATATAGCAGAAGATAGAAACCTAGCAGTAGCTTTGCTGCCAAATCCTTAAATAACTCGAATAGCTACTTGATATCTACAGTATCCCAAATCAAATGTTCTGCTGCTCAAAAACTTTATCCTAAAGCAAGCTGACCAGTCGACAATTCGGTGCAGGATCTCTGTTGTATGTAGACTGCCAAGTGAATTTTAAGATTTGGCAGCAATGCTTTTAGTTTTCTATTTTACAAGAAAAATCTTTGATATATATAAGTTCAAATATTAAAGGCTATTATCGAATTTATTACATCACAAAAATCTTTTAACTGTTTCATTTTTAAGAAAGGTAAGTGTCTAGGGTTTAAAATTTGGCATTCTTATGCATGCTGCATATTCACTCAGATTATGCAGACAAGAATTGTGTTAATAAATGCGATGCATAAAGCGGAA